>QNGE01001382.1:0-45973 GCA_008508345.1 Paragonimus westermani | reverse complement strand
GGTTAAACCGCGTGGTGGTCAAGCAACAACGTGGTCAGGAAATATGAAGACTTTGACTGCTCCATTGAGCAAAGTGGGCAGGCATCGCCTGCCTGGCTGGGGTCCTCGTGATCACTCAAACCGTTGGTTAGAGACGCTATCCGAGATGGCGGTGTGTCGCAGTCAATGGCGTACCTGTATCCATACCATTTCTAGTTCTTCCATTTAGTCTTCTTCAATCTTTTTTGTCCTTCGTAGTATTCTTTGCTCTTGGGATATTCCACGTCACTGTTGAGGTGAGCGGCGGCCCGAGCCACAGTACCTTTTGGTCAGGCTCATGGCTGTTTTGATGATGACGATGATGATGACATCCGAGATGTAACTTCTTGATAAGAAAAAAATAAGCTCTACAAATTGGCACCAATAAGTGTGAAGCCCAGATCTTATGGATTCTTTCGATATAGACTCAAAAAGTGCGCAGTGTATTACCAAAGCTAGTGGTCAATCCATTGCGAGGATCGACTCAGTATCCTGAATAGTTGCGTGAACACTGCATCGGAGAATGTCGAATGCTAAAACTGCTATGGCAGCGTCTGTCAGACTGTCCGGGAATGAGTACGCACGAATGCCGTAACAACGCTGCTTGCATAGCAAGCGATGTGTTTGATTTGACAACTTCAATGACTTGCCTCAGTATTACTTAGTTGAGAGATCTTGTGCTCCAAAACTACAACAATTGCGAAGAAACCCTGGTGATAACTAAATAGTGTTTTCGACGATAGCAGTATGTTTGAAACTGGGCAATTCGGAATGCTTGTTGGAATACGAAAGTGGGTTTTGTTCGAAATGTTAACTTGAAGATGTCCGATCGCTTGGAGGTGAAAAACGTTTTGCTAACTTCAGTCTATAACTCCGTGGTAAGAATTTCTTGATGAAGGCCCCTATCTAAAGTGAACATTTCAGGCAAGAAACAAATCACTGATTGCGATCTTGAAGTTTGAATGTTATGTACTGAGCAACGATAAAAATTGTTCGCAGAATTTGTAATTGCGTATCAGGAGTCATTCACCCACGTTAATGATGTTCAGCTCACGACTGTCAGTTTTCGACCGTTAATCGAAAATGGTGATTGTGACAAATCATAGAAAAGATCAACTATCCAGGTAATCCATTGTCGACTAATAGGTTTGTCGGATTTTGCTGTTTACCTATTTAAGTTGCTCTACAATCGTCCTGCATGAGTTCCATATCGAAAATTTACAGTGACGAAAAAGTTTCACTCGACCGCTGAATACAACCGTAGCCAGTTATTTTCAAGGGACTTAGAAAGGTTTTTGGGAAACCTTTCATAACCTTCGCACGTGTTGTAAGAACACGGTACATTGATTTAGTTCCCTAAATTGATTCGATTTCGGTACATGCTATGGTCGCACACAATTCACACAAGCACTTCTGTGAACGGTACCCATTCTAACCAGTGAGATACAGACAAGCTGTGGTCAATAATTCAATCAAAGCATCTTCTGATCGAACATCTAGCCAGGTAAAAGACAGCATGAGTTTGTGCCACATCACTCCAGTTACGATTTGATCACTTATTTACATGTAATTAGTTGAAACAGGGAGATAGTTGACCACAGAGTCCTGAAAATCTATTCCAGGTCATGTAGGCTGAAGACCACCCATTTACCTTCACACTGCGATCAGTTTGAACTGGAGGTTTAATTATTATACAGCAATCGCTTATCAATTTGTACTCAAGAAACACAAAGTAAATTGACATAGAACAAAATAAGATCCATATGTCACACTGTTCAGACGCCAGATCACCGGGTTGATGAGACCCGGTTTTTTCCCTCGTAACCCATTTTCTGTGAACGAAGGTAGAATATACTTGTTGCTGTGGATATTACAAGTGGTGCAAACAGCCAAGCGTGCAAACAGAATTGATAGATTTTCAATCGGGATGATGTAAACATTAGATCACATGTTGACTCCATGAAACTGAGTGAAAACTCATGAGTGAAAACTCATGAATCGAGTTAGTCCTGATTCTATTTCCTGTTGTGCCCTGATATCTTGGGCGAAAACAAGTTGTGCCTTCAAAAATATGCATACATAGTTTTTTTCGTGGAATATGAGGCAAACATGTATCAGCGCGGTAGCGCGTTTCTTGAGCATCCAAAATACTCATGTGTGGTTTGAGAACAGAATCCAGTGAATTGGTCACAACAGATAATGTTTGAAGGTTTACCAACAATAGTTTGTTCGGGCTTCACTTGAACCGTTTCGGAGCTACCGTTACCACAATGCAACTGGCTGTTCGGGCAGCGATATACACCAATGTTTGGTCTTGACAGAACTGAAACTCATCATTCTTCTGAAATTCATCAACTGCTATTTATTCTATCCGGGGAGAAACAGTCGAATAGGAACTGCTTTGAAGCCGTGTTGTCGAATAGCAGAGAACTCAAAAAGATGTAACTGCAATGATGCAGGTACCATGAGTCAGAAGTGGTAGTGTACGATGAAACAAGGAGAGATACAGTGAAATGCGGTTTAATTTGAATATGTATAGGTTAGGCGGACTTCGTATCACTTCAGCTCCGTGTCTCACTCTATCTTATCAATTTGTTAAAGGAGAGAATATTCGAGAATGCTGTAAGGAATAACCGTTTGATGTCTCCCGATGGTTCATTATGTGGCGGCTACCTGATCATATTTCCAGCAGTGCTTTCTGAACCATACGAAATGTGATGCTATGTTGTCTTTATGAACAGTCTAGGCAATCATGATATTTTGAAACATCCAATCAGATTTTAATACGTTTAGAAATACTTGAATCTGAACTGTCCGTGAATCGTTTCTGAAGTGTTGCATAGCGTGGACTTGTCCAATGTTCCAGAAGTGTTTTGCTGTGAAATTTGCACAACCAAAAATATTTGCATCTTTCCAAATTTTTCTGGAGGTACTTAAATTGCATGTAACCTGGAGAAGTGAAGTGCTTATTTCACTTTTGATTTTAGTTTCTCAGTTATTTAAAAGTCAGTTGTTGGTAACGGAACTAATTGGGGCCAAACCTTTTTCTTTCCCGACTAATGGTTCCGATAATCGTTTGTCAATACGTGGTGCTCGATCATCGAATTGATTATGCTAATCAGATTGAAAACGTTTATGTTATCGATTAACCTCGGCTACCTTGTCATAACTACACGGTAGTTTCAAGTTGCTATTTGTGCACTTAAACTGTCGTGGTTCCACATTACCAAACCATAAAATGTACCTCATGAAAACCGCCATCCAAAAAGAGTTATTGGAGAAAAAAATAGTCCTTATAGAACTTTTCGTGTGTAAGAGTACACGCACTATTTTAAACAAAATTCTGTCAATCGTTTGGCTATAAGAAGAAAACTTCAATATTAGCTTAGATTTCCTAACTTCATTTGTTCGTGTAGCGCTGATTAAGTTATGTGAGAATATGTGAAAAGATGGCGCACGTCCCCCCATAATAGCTGTCCTAGAAGACCAGGCACTTTTCAACTAGCAAAAAGGTGGCTAATTATGGAAGGTATGGTTATATATTTATCAAAATTGTCACTATTTTATTTGTCTCCGCGAAACCTTATTGGTCATTCCCAACTTTACACAGGATATTCATTGCTTCACTACATTCATAGAACCCAAGGGCAACCAAACCCTCGAATATTCATACCACACATATAATAAAACAACATACGAGGTAACAAACTATTAAATATAATGAATTGGTAGATAATAAATGTAAAAAGTTGATGTCGCATTATTTTATGGCAGTCATGGACGGTGTACACGAGAAGCAGGTCCATTGTTTTTGTGTTTCGGAACAGCTAAATGTTTTGTCCCGAAATACCAGCCTCCTACTCATCCAAAGTTTTAAGCAATGGATCCCTCGAACTTACTGGAACGATCATGAGTGATACTTCTTGTCTGACATCCAGCTTTCGAGTTTTGATCGATAATACACAGAAATGCAAATGAACCGTTGAGATCATGTTTGTACTTCCGATCTAGATGCTGTGTTAAATTCCCACCAGTATATACAGCCCATTACCGTGGATATGTTTCCAGAACCAACGGAAGAAAAGATGTGCTGTAAAATAGACGGCTGAAAATTGTGTGTGTATGTGGGTGTACGAATGGATGCAAGCGATCTATGTTTCTGAATATCGGCACAAATTAATTTATGTGCCAGTACGACCGTCCGTTGACTTTGCGCAACTCTTAAACTCTACGTTTTACGATGCTATATATATGATTACTTTGGACGTACAATTATTGCAATTCCCACTGCTAATTAACACCAGCTCTATCCCACTTTGATGTGGATTTAATGACGACAACAAACAATAATTTTTCACGGCAAGTGCTGAATTTGCGATTAGAATTATTGGTCCGAAACATTTAAGAAGAATCCTAGAAAAAACGGGAACCATCAAGGAAATGATCCTACCCACAGGTATGTCTCCTCTACTGACTTGATGTGCGCCTCTTACGCTGGGCATGTGGGCACAGCTTTCATAGCTGTGACTATAGGTCTACGGGTATGCCGTTCAGACACTTCTTGTGGTTTGAAGTTGCTTTCAGTCCACTGTGATCCATTCTTGGACACAGTATACATATTAAAATTGAGAATCATGTTTCCAAGTGGTGATACGAGATTGTTTGGCATGTTTTATGCACATTCAAATCAACCGGAAGAAGTAGAGTTGAATAAAGAAAACGGATCTGTCGCACTCAGTTGAAGTTAAAGTGTTCCGTATAGTGTTACATGTAAGGAAGTTTACAATTTGTGACGATCGCTAATCTTTGTTATCCATCTCTGAGAAAAAACTGAGCGTTCCGATACGTACAACAATCCAACTTTCACCACGTACTTTCGTGTTTCTTGAGCGGCAGTTTGACTTTCCTTCCTATAAAAGGTTTCAAATGTTGTGCACGCCGATAGGATTTTTATTCTTTCAGGCAGCAAAGTAGACGACTAAAATGTCAAAAGACAAGTCAGTGACGTTTTTCTCTGACTAAAAATGGATGGTGAAGTCAGTTGGGCATTTTTAGTCTCGGCCCATGAACATGAAGTTTAAGTGAGAACTGCACCGAATACAGCAAGCAAGTATGCATTGTTTCGGCCCCTAAGAAACGCTTCCAGCAATGAAATATTGGAGCGGATTCAACACACAGAAGTTTCACTCACTGCTACTAACGGGTACCCGATCACATCCAGATATGTGTAGTCTCCAGCACTCAGTGGCTATACATACTGGCGTGATGCGTAAGAATCCTGTGAATCGTAGTTATGTATACCTTCCAGCAATTGAATGTTAGATACAACGGTTGGTTTGAATTGGAAACTGATGATGAAAATGTTCATCAACTTGGCACATTACTCACGAACAAGTGTTTGAAAATATCTAACCCCGTTTTCTGGCTGGACTCAAATCTATTAATATTCAACGCTTACGTGAAGTGGTCAGGATACTTTTCACGTATGAATAGCAAAAAACTCAATAACCGTTTCTAACCTCCGACTTTGTTCTGACGATCCGGTATCCCGCAGACTTGCTCAACTTACAATGAATCACCTTCCACCCCAGCGTATTCCCGCAAATTCTGGAACAGCTCGTCACACGTTTACACCTTATTATCTTACACAATCGATCAGGCAGAGAAATTTGTTCGCTGATTTGTTCTCGTACAATTCGGAAGCAAGACAGATGTATAGAGTTTAACTAGCAAATCTCTGCCTGCCAACCACTCAACACCCAAAGCAACATAATCGAAAGGGTAAACACCGACAAAGGTTTTCTGGAAAGTCGTTTAGTTTTATCAGACTTTTCAAAATTTCCATAATACAAGCAAAAACCGGATAAAACCACAGCCCAGTGTACATTGTATCGAGCACTTAAAATGCTCAGTACATAAAGACACACTGGAGAAGTTGGGTGGAGGGGTTATCGTCTATTATATGGTGAGTTTTGCATGTCACACTTGAGTTGGTCACAGTTTAGACTTATCATGCTAATCAATTTTGACCATGTGTTGCTGACAGCCATGATGCCTTGATACCTTGTAACCATATACTGTTAGCCAACCATACCGAGGCTCTGTGTCTGTCGTCCTTCTTCACTACGTCAGCAGTAACATCAGAGACCGGTGATATACTTTGCAGAACAACTGTTGGTCGCCAACCGCCTATTCCAGTAAACATGAACCCTGAACAGTCTTCTCACAGTATTGGATTAGTTGAAAAGCAAACTGTTTACAGCGATTTTAAAGCAGAATGGTAATTGGGGTGAAAGGCCGTGACTTAATTTCATTCCTATTGCTCCTACTGTGCCACATTAGCATTTCAACTAATCTCGACCGATGCTACTGAAGAATTATCTGCTTTGACAGCTTGTATGCTCGATATCAGTTAGCCGTAAGCCTTCGCTCTGGACTGGAAGTACAAGTCAATGTCAGCTGCCAAGCTCCGTTTTTTCGGATTTGTACATGGCCACATTAGTTACGCAACCTAGTTCACAGTATATCTATGCAGCACTTCCTGTGAAAATCATATTACCAATTGAAAAATAGATGAGTTATCTTCTTCTCAACTTACAAACCCCGAACAACGGTCGGTCTTCTACAGGCATCAGGGCGGCCGCTGACGAGGTGTTGAGTATATCTACTAAATTTTCCAGAGCGGAGTTCACCATCAGAACACATTAGTTCAAACGGATATTATTGCCTTACTCCAGAAAATTATGTTTTTGAATCATCATCGGCAAAAAATAATTCCCAGAGAAAAATGTATTTTTAGTCAACTTTTCATTTACTTGCTGCATTAAACTTAACTGAACGCAGACATCATAGAATCGTTCAGTAGAACTCCATCCGCTGAGTTTAAGTATTGTATTACCATGTGGACTCATTTCTCGCAAACTATTTCGACACCTTGTGATGGAGTTGGGTTTAGTGATGATCAGCTAGTAAGACCTCCACGAATTTAGGCACTGAATTGTTCAGGACAATTTTGGATGCCGGTATAACTGTTACTTTCCCGGCGGTACTCAGGTATAACCCACTAGTGGTGTTTATACGTGAATTTCATTGCATCATTGAAGTGTATGTGTACATATCGGATTTTCTGATTTCTTTTGGTTGCTCAAAAACTTTCGGCTCGATAACATAACCACCGTTTTGAACTTGTTTAGCTCACATCGTATTTAGGACTCAAAGATGGTTATAGATACAACGGAATTTGCAGCAGTGTAATGTTTGTGCTGTTTCCTTTAAATCTGTGCCAGTTCTATATACAAGCAAACTATTGAATTTGTACACATTCCAAGATAATAGACTAAAAGTCATAGGGCGTCAACCCAAGGAGTATCGTCCGCTACGTATACCATAAATTTGCTTTTCATGCATTCACAAGCGTACCCGGCTAATGCTCAGGCCAAAGCTTCAATACGTCATCCAAGTAGATAGCAAACCTCGAGTGAGCACTCACTCACATCAACTATGGTGTAAAGTTTAACTTACGAACACTGCTGTAATATGTGTAACCAGCTGAAATTTATACTAACGACCTGTCGTTGGTTGACTTAATAACATCCACCTGAGATGAGTCACTAAAAGCGGTCATTCAACAATGTCCACAAGGTCACCTAACTACATACTCAATCACTTGCTCAATGTGATGATTATCCTTAGTTAACCTTTCATTACCAAATCTCATCATTTGGGTCAAAATCGGGATGGCAGTAATATTGTGGTTCGACCGCATCGCTAGCCAGTTGCATGAATGTGATTTTAAAGCCGTCCATAGTCAGCAACTAGCGATTCGACCATAGTAAAGCTCGTAATTTGAACATCCTGGTCGGGATGTGAACTGAGGAGCACCTTTAAATATGGCAATGTTGTTAACCAATGGGCCACGAGCTTCATTATGAACGTCGCTGAGTCAGAAGATTCTTACGGGAAATGGCATTTACTTGTGACTAATTATGAGATGGCACACGTCAGTCAAACCTTGAAGGAAAATGAAATCCGTGTAGTGACAAGACCTATAGGACTGATAACTTCTAACAGAATGAAACTTGACCCTACTGTTATTTCGGACAGATATTGATGTGACTTTTATGTGAATAGAGAAGCTGTGATCAAATATGTATAAAATTTTACTTATACAAGCTTAGCCCCTTACTACTTGTGAGTAGTACTAATTGTCACACGCCAAAAATTTCTTCTCATAATCTAAGTGCATTCTGTAAGATAAGTACGCTTGTCCATTTACATCCTTCAGAATTTGTGTTCCGTTCCTATCGATCGGCTCTGGTAAACTCCAGGAATGTCACCTGATTACATACCGAACGCAGAATAAAAATGCAAAGATTATTGTGGAATTCGTGGAAATTCCGGAGCGTTATCGATCGGGTGACAGAAAAAAGATCATTGGTTGTGTGTCCTTCATAGAGAAACAAAAAATTATCCCACATCATATTTGCAATAGAATGTCACGGTTCCTGTTGGAGATGTTGAATACCTCAAAAACTGATCAATTAGCCGGTAATGAAGATTTATTACTTTTGTGAATTCGAGTTCCTCTTTTTCACGCCACTATTGCATCATCATTTCTATTTCTCGCGCCGATTCACATACTGGACGCTAATTTGCTGACCTATGACCTAGGACGCTTTCCATACGCTTCATTGAACATTATTCACCAGGCCGTCTGATGAGCTAGAAAGACGCAAGAGCTGCGCTTGTGATTCTTCGGACTGAGACAATACAAGTTCTTTTTCTGGAGGTCAGTGTTTTTCCTTCGTAGTTTGCTCGGTGATCGGCTCTTCGGGGTTACAATAGAGCGTACAGTTTTATTGCGTCGTAGGCATCGTTCTAGTTCAATTGTGTTTGCTCGGTCTTTCTCTGATATAACATTTTCGTAGGAATCGTTACAGCTCGATTGCATTCGCTCGCTCGTTTTGCGTTATAACAGTGCCCTACAGACACACCAAACCGACAAGTTAGGATGGTCACTAGTGCCCCACCATCAAAGGCCTATCCGATTCGCTTCACAACTGAAAACATAATCGCGATTAACTCAAGGAATTTGGTTCCAATAATTGGAAAAAGCCGTGTCAACCTATCTACTGCTTAAGAGAGACTTTTCCATTGTAGTTGAGAGTCGGTGACCTTCCCACATTCTATTAGACAAAAACTTCCCGTTTGCCACTAGCTACCTAGTGTGACGTATGCTAATGCTTACGGTGAGCCTGGTAAATTAGTAGGTTGTAATCAGTCATTCCGTGTATGCAAGCTTTAACAAAATTTATCAGATGTTCAGTCGCTGTGTCTCTGTACGATACGAAGCGATAAAGTACTGACTCTCAGACTTCGGTGTAATTTTTAGTGACTCGGCCAACCACCACAAACTATTCATAAAACAAACATTGGCCATTGCAGAGCACACTTCGCAACAAGATTTGTACCCGAAGGCCCTAAAAGCCTGCCTTGTCAAACTGTTGTACTTTCAGATTTCGGCTGCACTCGAACTCCGCCGGCTGTTCTATAACTTTATTGTGAGTAAATGTCCACAACATTAAACAACAATTTGGAAGACTCACTGATATAGTGGTTAACTTAAGGCATTTTAGTCCTTTGGCTTGTTGACAAAAAACCTGACGTCTCGAATACAATAATCAATAATAGGTAAAAGTTTGCTGAATACTTATCGAACACTTTGATGCATCAGTACTTCATTCACTCAATCAAGCTCCTTCTTGAAAAGCTCTAAATTGTTTTGTAAGGTGCGATAAGCAACCGTGTGTTTCTACACTTCTGTAAATTGATTTGATGGGGAAATCTTTTCATTTTCCAACCAACTATAAATACAACCAAAGTAAAGAACGCGTTATGTTACAGTGAATCGTAGACGCAGTGAAAAACAGATGGTCGATAATTTGTCATGCCTAGTTTGGCTCAACTTATCATTTAATCAGTGTTGCATTGTTTTCATCTGCTATGCCAGCTGGAAATTCAACACGAGTCCTATATGAACATAGAGATAAGATTGCTTGACAAAGCCCAAA
Source organism: Paragonimus westermani (assembly GCA_008508345.1). NCBI lineage: Eukaryota > Metazoa > Platyhelminthes > Trematoda > Plagiorchiida > Troglotrematidae > Paragonimus > Paragonimus westermani. Next base: position 35,885 of record QNGE01001382.1, on the reverse strand, counting down.
GAAATTACAGACCGTGTCTCTGAGGTACCAACAACGAGTGTACTAGCACATCAATCTTGTGGTCCTGCCTCCAGAATACGCTTACTGAGTAAAGAGGACGGATTTCGGTCTACTGAAACAGTTGACGTAATCAAAGCTCTTGGGTGGGCTTACGTCCACTTTGAGATGTGCTTAGTGACCCGAACACACAGAAGTCTATTGGACCTTCGACTATGGAACTCACGATATCTATCCCAGCCCCTGAAATTCATTTGTTGGGCTGTTACTTAAGTAACTTTGTGCGAACCATTCCAAAGTAGACGTGACAAGAATGTTTTATCACTTGTTGCGTCACAACTAAGCTAAATGAGCAAGATATAACTTTCACTCTTGTACCACTCTCTTCCTCCAATGAGCTCTGAATTGGCGGAAGCAAATGTACTCTACTCATGGCCTTATGTTGCAATACAACATAGACGTGATATTGTACGGCTGCAGATTTCTGTCAGATTAGTGATTTATGTAAATTGAACATCACTCGCAGCTGATCAGAGCTGTTGCATTCCCATAGATTATCCATTAGGCCACTATTGAAAACAAGTACTAGATTCGAGTCTTGCTCTCATTAGAGCTCGTCAGTAGTGTGGTGGATTGTCAGGTCGGAGGTGCAAGTTTTCGAACGCTCGGNGGGTTGGAATTATGACTCATAAACGAGAGAGCGCGCGTTGCATGTGACTAGCGATTTGGACAATGAAGATTGTGCTTTGTTGGACGCCTTCTCACTAAAAGTAGTGCGTTTCCTTGCCAAGCCTGGATTGGAACTCTGTCCGTGCTTTCTTGAGGCAATCGTGTTGAACACTGTACCCTTGACCTCATGCCAGACTTGACCGGATTATCATATGTGAAGGCTCAACCACACTCGGTAGTGAGTATCCATCAGATTGCTCGATCGCTCCTGGAGGACACGCAGTGATCGTCCTGTCAACTCCAACCGATGACCAACTTATTAGGACTACTCTCGTAGCGAAAATCACAGAAATCGTTACCTTGTCGAGTAATCAGTTGTGGGTGATGCTCAATTTTTATTAAACTCAAGTTCTTTACTACTCAACAGGTTTGAGATTTGGCATACAAAGTTGGGGTTCATCGGTATCATCAAAAGAATTACAATTTTCCGGAGTCTGTGCCAAAAATGTAATGTTATGGTGTTGAAGCTATCCGAATTTTTCCATTCCTTGGACATGTCCGGTGGAGGTTACTGGAGAGCTGTAGTCACTGCTAACTCGGACCGTCACACAACTGGTTCCTGCTACCTGGCTTAGCTTCAATTTGGTCAAATGGAAATGTCAGAATTGATCGCGTTGTTTTACACTGTTGGCTGAGACAGTGTGTTCCACGTGACTGTATAGGATGACAAGAAGCGCAACGGGTAAGAGACGTCGCACTTCAGAATCAAAGATATCATCATAGTAGCATGCAGCCACATTTTTGGTATCGGAGTGAAGGAAACACTAATTGTGTGACTGACATCTGAAGGATTGAGAACTCAAGGTATGCGGATTTCCGGTTGGTCAAAGAATGCATAAAACCACTGTGATAAGAACATGGTGGGCACAGTAAGAACAACCAATTCCGAAGAAATGATCCTCGTACCAGTTATGTACATGGAGACCTGGTCAACTTCTGCGAGTATAAAACAACTCAATAGACGATGAAAAGGGCTTACGTAACCAAGCAACAAACCAGCTGAAGGGTGTCATGTCTTTGAAAATATGTTGCTGATGTCATGCCCTTGCCTTCACAAACCAGTTCAAGTTATCAATTTTGAAATATTCCAGAAGTCATCATTTCAGTGCACAAAGTTTCCTTAGTGTACCAGCATGTACGTAGTCGTTGTGTGGTGATAACGTGCATGACTTGACAGAAATGTTTACGGCAATAACTCTTAGCCAGGCTACCGTGAGAATGTGATAATTAGCTGGTCATATTGATAGTTATGTGTTCCGAAGGCAACCAGCTTGCTATTCATCCTTTCGGTGCGATCGTAAATGACACAGCATACACGTGATGCAGACAGCGAACGGATGCTTCCAAGTACAGAAGTGAGTGACAAACATGAGCCAGAAATTTCTGGCTAGAAACCACTTTATTAGACTAAACACTAAAATTCGAGCGCTCCATTCAGCACGCGATAGCCGTAGATTACCTTATAAGCATCTTTAAAAACTCCAAATGAATACCACTCTAGATTCCTGTTGTTTTTGTTCAAGCTAAATTCGCCAATTTTACGAAAGTTCCTTAAACATACTTTGTAATCATACTAAAAGTTTCGCTCTGGCTCGATTGTCGTCGCAACTGGATTGTATTCTGATATCGCATTTATTTACCTCACTCTCATATTTCGGTTACATGATAAGAATGGAACTCAAGAATAGAATACATTCTTGGGGCTTCTCCATGGAAAGCGTAATGAACGCCAACTGCACGATTCAGTCCGATCTGTCTCCTCTCATCAATGGCCATTGTTAACTTGTTATCAATCTGGCGTCTTCATATTCCAATTTTCTTTGATCTGATATTCTGCAAATAAATTACTCCGTCAAAGCCTGCTACCTAACAATGAACATGAATGTGCAGTGATGACGGTCATGTTTAGGTTTTGACGCACTGACGGTTAAGGAAGGCTTTCAACCTGGTAATAATTCGTTTCTTAGAGAGCGGTATCCATAAAGTCGGAGCGAATGCAAATAAGTTTCAAGATAACGGGTAGGCTGAGTTGACACTTAAGCCGTTTTCATGAGAATGGTATGTTGTCTTCAGATGTTTCAAAACTTCCCCATGATCGTAGCCAACAAAGAACACGAAACGTCCACACAAGACTTGTACGCTTTGTTCTATTACTGAGGTAATGGATAATTTTGTTTATGACAACACTGCTGATATAAGCTGCTTTTGAATTCACACAGGATACCTCTTACAAGTTTCAACGATAGCAAGTTACCTTCAGCCCCCATGCTTCTCCAATGTGTCGAGGGTAAGTTTCAACATGTTCATTCGACGTGTTTCTAGCCACTAGCCTGTTTTACAAAATATGAACTGGCACGAACATGTTAATAAATTTCATGCATGCGAGTATCTATTGATTTTCGGCCAGATTGAAACTGTTCATAGACGAAAATTTGTTCATAGTGATTTACGAAAAATGTTTTATTCCAAATGGAAAACCAATCACCGTCGCGCTCAATCATTCACTTCCTAGTAAGCCTTTCGGCTAGCCCGACTGAAAAGGAAGCACTCGACTAGGGTTTTTCTCTCACTAGTGATAACTAATAGTGCATATCCTCTTCCAAACCAAATGAAGAGCTTAATTGTTTGAATAGTGTTCTATTCCACCGCAGCTATACTGTCAAAATCGTCGTTCTCAACAGCAATGTAAGGTTGTATGATATTTGGTTATATGATGTTGTCATATTGGGTTCCGACAAAGTGATCCATACTGAACGTGTCTGGACGTCGAATCAGTGATATCTACAACTCGTGTGGCTAATTTTTTCCGTGGTTTCACCCATTTGTCTCGGATTTACAGTGGTTTTTATACACATTGCGAAATTCCTTGTCGTTTTTAGGTCACATCTTGAGGAGACTGCGAAATTTAGACCAGCAAACTGGAGCAAGAACAACATTTGTGGTGTTTATCTCTAACGTGTTTCATAGCTTTTGGTGTGTGTACAAATAAAATACCAAGCTGTCAAGAATATACCAAATACTTTTATTCAAAAAATGAATATGAGCTTCTGCATGAGAAGCTGTCTACGTGTAACGATTTTACAGTCAAGTTGAATGTTACCGTGGATGTCAAACTATACCGATTTCTGATTCTCTAAGGTTTTCCGATAAAGCTTAACAATAACACACTGGGTTCGTGTGATAATGTTCTACCGATGAAAGTTATATAAGAGTTCCGTAGTCTGGTAATCACTAGCACGCGTTTGTGACTATTTCGTTATCTGTAACTTCCGGTCGTACTTGGCAAGGAATACTGAACAGCCAACTAATTGATATCGAAGCTTGTTTCATTTATTTGATCTTTCGTTACAAATGTCATTCTCAAGGTACGGACTACCGATACGATAGGATAAATGGCGACAAGGTTTTCCAAATGAATATGCACACTTTCTCACGTACATCAAGTAATTACACCCTCTGCGTCGTCTCATTCAAATTGCTAATTTTACTCAATTCCGTGCAAATGATGGGTTAGTCATGATCCTCCACGGCTACTTACAATCTATAGAGCACTTATTGATTCGGCAATAAATCGTACGCACCCTGGTATTGATCATATGGCCACGTGGCGCTGCATTCTTTTCAACAAAACTGTCGGCTTCCTGTGTGCTTAGTAATTGCACAAGTGACGGCAGATGAAGAGACATTGAGTAGCCGGATTAGAATGCTACCAGCTTTTATCTTACAAATTCTCTCAAACACTGGATAGTTGAAGTCACAGGCTGTAACGATTAGCTGCAATTTCCTTTAACACCGGTTACTGTGATTGCTTGGATCACCGGAGTTTAATGCTGAGGATGAATGAGAAATTTGTCTCTCGGTTTAAGAATCATCGACGCATTAACTTAACCACTGGCATTCGTGAAAAATCATACATACACAGTAAAACGTCAGTAGAATTCCTCCTCTTGATCGAAACTGAGCAATTAAGGAATAATCCGCTTAATTTTTAAGTTTGATCACAAACGCTGATGTATCGTCAAGATTTCTTCTCAGCCAGGAACCGCCTACTCGCTAACTCTCTTGCACCACCTAACGCTGTTCTCGCCCACGGCACACGTGAGGGTCCACCGCCATTGTCAACCCTTCAGTTTTCTCGCCAGATCACTTTTACGGGTAACCAGAGGTGTATGGCTGTCTGTCTTCACCTGGTTTTTGCTTATTTATCAATATGCATGTCAGTCTGTAACATCGACATGCTGGTTCAGTGTGTTCGAATGTCTGATACCATTAACTGGGCGCTTTTTTCTAATTAACTGCAATTATCTTTACAACTGATGAGTTTGCGATAGGTCTGTGAAATATACACGGGATCAACACATAGATATGAGTGGACGATTGACGACCTTCTGAGAGGATAAGACAAGAGCATACACTAAGACTACCTGCAGTATTTCATTCGAGGACGGAAAGCAGCGATATCGTATTGTGACATGAAAACCAGAGCACAAGTATCGAAACCTAGAACCTCTCAATAAATACGAAGAAAGACGGCTCTCAAACTAACTCCAATTGGTGTTCAACCTGAAGTCCGGATAATGGTGTACAACCATTGTATTTATAGGTTTTGAATGGCCGCGGGGTTATGCCACTCAACGGATCAATCAAAGGCAAGCGCCAAAGTTGAATGAAAAGGTGTGCATTCTTAGGATTTTAATATGAATGTGACAGGATCTGCTTCGAGTTGTAGCCAATCACGTCACTTGATAAAACATCCTACCATACTGAACCCCAGGTGCGGTTGATCTGTGATCATATGAACTGATATCTCTTTGAAAATCAAAATACAAACCTGATTGCTTTGGTATTTGGACAAAAAGCTATTTAATTCACTTTCTTGGCTGTTAATAGTATCCGGTAGTGGTCGTTTATTTGTAACAAACTGTCTAGCTAGGCTAGTTGTGCGGTGCTACTTTGGTCCGTCAGTTTTAGTAGTCTGGATGCATTGTACTGTTTTGTACACTTTAAGCACGATACTGTGACTGCGTAAGTATCATTGCACCATAGCACTATGGCATAAACACTACATTTCATTTTGATTCACCATGGTAGTAGTATGAGAAAATATTGACTTATGTCTAGGTGAAAATAGTTCTATCCAATGAAGTGTTTGACTGAACTCCTGAAATTATCACGTGGTCTGAAGCCTGGATACGGTTGATGGACAAAATGCCCAGGGCATTGGCAGCGAAACATATAATTAAGGATGCCTGGATTGTCCTGAATGCACAGGAACACTTGGGACAAAAATTGAGAAAACGCCATTGGAAAGCCGAAGAATTGAAACTGTGCGAATTTGTGATAAAAACACAAGCCAAACATATTCAAAACAGATTTTTGAATTCATCGCTGTTCGAACTCGTCTCGCGGAAATATTTCATTACCTCGGAAGTATGGATGTGCTAATATGCCAACAGGATGTTTTATTTCTTATCATGGCGGCTTCTGTTTCATGAGTTTCAGATATCCTATTCAAATGGACTGTTTGATGAGTACTTTTTGAATGGAATCATTACACGAAAATTTGGGAAGAGCACGCAAACGTGAATTGACCGTTCCCGCAGGTCTGATACGCTCGAAAAATGAAGCATTGCTAACGTCTGCTTGTTTTAATTGGCAGAGTAATTTGGATAAGATTTCTCTCATCGCTGTCGTTCTGTCTTTGTTTTCTTTCATTTTCCGGAAACTTAAGTTATTTGATAGAATCGGTGACATCTTGGTAAGATAATCAGTTTTGTCAAGGTAATATCGTTTTTCTCTCAGATAACTCAAATTTCCGGAAAACAGCAAAGCACAGAGGTAAAACCATAGCAATAGAAAAGCTTATCCAAATTACCCTGCCACATAAAAGAAGCAGACTTTATCGGTGCTTCAACTGAAATTTCACTACGGTATGAGCTCATGGGTGGTGCACACTTTTGCCAGAGCATAAATCTGAAATTTAGCCCTCAGTCTTATTAAGTAACCATGTTTAACTCTGTCATCGGTCTTGTATCAGGTGAAATAGGAGTGTCTTATGTAAAATTTCAATTTTTACGGAACATCTTTAGTACCTGTCAATATATCAGAAATATCATTAGCCAAACTTAAGGTTCTCTTTTCCTCCATCATTGAATCATTGGTTGGAGATTCAAGAACGGTAACTGTTCTGCTCAAATGTAGATCGAGCGATTCTGGTGTTAGTCATTTGTGAACGCTGCGGAACGTTTGTTTGAGACGATTTTGTTTTACTGAGTATGAGACAATGATAGGGTCATCTCATAATTATTCGAAAATGAATTTAACTCTCGGCTATAGAAACGACGTAAACTGGTGACTAGTTCTAACAAGAGTGAAACCAAATTTTGGCTGGTCCATAAAAATGCAGGTTAAAAAAATGTGTGAATGCGGTAGGTGTGACCAGTTTTGATCGACTTTCCATTTGCACTGATCTAATAATTTCCGGCAGTGTATTTCTGTTACTAATATACATTTATAAACATTAGAAAAAGTGGTTACTTGTGTAAAGTCTTCTGTTACATGTGCAACAGAAAATAATCGCATTGTGATCATCAAGCCCACCATCATAGAACAAAAAGAACTGTAAACACAGAAACATATCCATTATTCACTTTTGTTTGTTGATGCTTTATACGGTTCATACAGTTATTGATCTCGTTAAGAGAAATGGGGAAAATGGTACATCCTGTTGCCTCCGTATGTAACAAGTCGGAATAATTCTCCGACCCCTAAACGGTTAATCTGGTTACGTCAAAGCAACATCGCCCAACAACAAGTAAAACTGCATCCATAACACTTCTATTTAGGAGAGATTCCCAACCCGATAAATTCCGATCACTTTGGAAGAAACTGTTAGGAAAATCTATTCGATCTAACATTTATCCAAATCCCGACAAAATGAAAGATTTAACAAAGAACCAATCCAAACGTCGCGTTAAAATACTGTTTCAAGATTGGACGAATAGTCTCAATGTCACGATTACGGTTACTTACCAAGTTCCTTGTACTGTACTGTGCCAATCAGTTAACAGTTCGACTTTGAAGGTTCCAATATGATCAGACAGTGACAGATTGTAATTCCTTCAATAATGTTGTACATCTACAAGTGCGACTTCTTGTCTCCTTATTTGGAACTCTTTACTGCAACTAGTAAAAGGTCTGCTCTTGTATAAAAGTTTCTGTTCGAGCAACATTTCCAGGGATGTTTGTATCCCGTAATTCCGAATATTACAGAAACACAACGAGCAGAACAAACTTTGATCTGGCAAAGCTTCTGCGTCGGGAGTGGAACTTTGCCAGAAAACCAAATTACGGAATATTTTCAATTTGTTTTGAAGTTAAAAGTGAAGATTATCATTCGTCAGAACGGCAAACAGCTCTGGAACAACACAGTGACGCCACAACCACTGGCTTATCTGGGCACACCAATACAATAAGAAAGGTGGCGAACTGCATATTTAAGAATCTCGTTAGCTTGACGAGGCGTGGTTTTTTCCCCGTTTTACAGCGTTATGGTTTTAAGTTCAGAATTCAATCACGTCACTTGGTCTGAATATTCCACATGACCTGATTCGAAAGCCAACACTATGATATTTACCGTGACTGTTGTTATTATGGTGGGTGCCAGTCTGGTGCAGTACAGATAGTGAGAACTGTACTAAGTAAGTAATAAGCTAGGTTAACTAGTTGGCTGTATATCAGATCTTATTTTGTCACAAGGAGACTAGTTTTGACTGGATAGGCTGTCGTATTTTTTCGTACGAGGTAACAGACTGGCCTCACTTCCTTATTGATCTCGTCTCAATGGTTCCGGAATGATTGTGGCCCTCGACGGTGATGAAAAACAAAGTTATCTCATAGAAAAATGTGCGTTCAACTTCATGTTTCATGATGCTCACCCCCGCAGATAGTCCACAGCCGACTGCGTCCCTCTGTGAACTCAGCAGATAGAGATAGTCTGAATGGAGAATGAAACCGATCACTTCTCAAGCACCAAGCCGAAGCTCTTCCGCACGAGGCTAGCAAGTAAATGATCCCAGCATAAAATATAAAGTTATATGTAAACACAGTGTACTGTTCCACGTCTCGTTGTTGTGAATAACAAGCTGTGGGTAGTTGATAATCTGTTCCGCCCACAGTCACAAAGGTTAAAGTTGCTGATTATACGATTTAACGTTATTCTCTCTAAACTGGATGTTTTACAGTCAGTGTTTTTCTCGTTTGGACCCGTCGATATATGCTCACAACACTATGAAATAACAACTATCTGCGTGCTATAATCAACGAATAAATGTAATCTGGCACGTGTGTCAAACAATGGTAGATAGTGCAGAGGCTACTCGACTTGTCGAGTTTATGGTCTGACTATATCGACCCTTTGTAAAAATGTCCTTCAAAAACGCGTCCGTGTTTCTGTTTTTGGTGATACTATTTGCGAACTATACTAACCATCATTCGATTTAAGCCCAAATAGTCGTTGATTTCCATCAACAGTTTGTGGGAGAATTCAGATGAAAAAGCCAGGTTATAACCTATCCTTTCATTTTCGAGGTTTCTGAAATACTGATGGCTACAAGCCTCATGTATAAATTACAGTTAAAACGTGTGTTAGTCACACAGCGATTGTCATAATCCCGTGCGCTTACTGTGTGATTTTATAGAAGTTGTTCTGATTAAAATTTTGTGTGAGATTAGAATACTTCAGATTTTCATCTAATGTCCAACTCTGCCTATTTTATAACTGCAACAATGGCTTAAATGTCTATATCATCTACAGGTTTTAGTTATGTACAATATTGTGTATCAAACCATATTAAACTTATTTCATCCGGCACAATTGTCTGAAAACCTTGACCTTTCTCCTTTCTTTTTACACATTTTTCATTCTTTTATAACACAGATCATTTTTTGACATTTGCCTTCTGGTTTTACTCTGTGTTTTGTTCCGAAAAATGCCAAAGTGCCACTTGGGTCATGGTTCCAGAAACATTGGTTGCATAGTGTTTTACGTTGTATCCGCTCACTTCAACCCCCACTGTCTAGTCTGAAACGAGGGTTTTACTGTTTAATGGTCCAGTTGCTATCTAATATACGGTGTAGCAAATCAGCTTCTTTGCGCCGAGTAATTATCAGGTCAATTATATGACAGAGTATGTCGCGGCTTTACATGGTAATCACTAAGGCGATAGAATGAGAGATGGGTGATTAATGAAATCAGTCATGTCGGTGACAAACCGTAATCAAGTACCCGCTTGTACAATGGTCTCGGGAAGCTTTTAAAATGAAGAGCTGGCTATAGCCGCACCAAAGCCTAAACGAAACGACTTCCAATAGACTCAGTTGTGGACAGAATTTGCTTCCTCTATGTCCTAGGCTAAGTGGCTTTAACTCAGCAGACTGGGCGAAGTGAGTGTTTCACACTAACGGAGTGATTCGAACCCACCAGATGCGATAGTACGGTGTCTTTAACTGATTTCCTTATTCCACTATTGAGTCAAGCTGGGTGGTGTTCACTGACCCATTGGGATAAGCGTCTGGTCGTACAGTCAACTCAACTGGTTCCACAAAAACAACTGAATGAATGTACACAAAAGGAGGTTGCAGAAACAGGCACTTCATCTTTTGGGCGTGGGGACAAAACCCGATTAAAAGCAAAGTGGACACTTGAGAGGACGGGGCAAAATGTTGTATCATCTGCTCATGAGAGCCTACGCGTAATGGTCTCAGCCAGAATATGGCTTTTGAAAGGTAGTCCGATGTGCGCAGTTTTATTTTGTACTAGATGCAGCTGGTTTCTTTCACTCCGTTGTTGCATGGTTTTGTCTACGAACCTTCCCGGGTAGTCATTTTGTAGGAATATTGTGCGTACAAATGCGGATTCTTTAGTGTTGGTATCATCCATGCAAATTCTTAAAACTCTGCATGTCAAACCGCAAACTGGATTTATTCAGGGTGAGTTTTACGAAATTATTGGAAGGGATGTTTCAACTACCCCTCCTATTCACTGGTTGCTGACGACAATGACGTATACGCACATTTAAAAGACTTACTTAGCCGTTCTTTTCGGTTTCAAACGAAAATTACAAGTTTTGATAATCCGAGGTGAATGAAGCCAACATGTCAATAGGATTTATATTAGTACAGAGTACGCACAGGTTGTCGTCAATATACCCGTTGTAAACATTGCACAGACCTACTGATGAATTTAGCTGTTCATTTTCCAATTTCGCCACGGAAATGTCTGCAAAATTTAGTCGCAGCGGAGGCTTAATTGAGACTTCTTGCTGATGGACCCCTATCCTGTATTATCGTTCGACTGACTGGGTGCAACATGTAGACACATCAGATCTGAAGGTTTTCTCACAGACATATTTTCCTGATAGATGGGTCCCCTTCTTTTCTTTTCTTATACTTTCTTGGCAATGGCATGTTTTTCCATTCATGGTTGTATGACACTCAAACATCCGTAAGGTCAACTGTTGTATTGCTGCCTATGATGATAATGAATTCCTGTTAAATTAAGTGGAAATAATCCAATTCTCGGTCAATGTTTTGAAGCCCCTTCAAATTTTCTGTTCCAGTGAACTCACAGTCATCGTTTATTTTGGTACAAGTCTATTGTAACACTCGAGCGCTTTTAACCCTTTGAAAAGTGTCCGATTCAATAACTTCAAAGCTCCTAAATCATTACGTTTGCTGTGTACCAATCCATCTGAAGTGCAAACAGAAAATTGCCTAATGTGTGAAAAATTACGTCATAGTATGTCGATCGGCTGTCTCATTAGACTCATGAGTGACCAATCAACACTGTTCAGATGACTATATTTGGAGTCGGTTGATTGATATGTTTCATTCTTCAGGTTAAAATAGAGGGCGGTTGAAAGGTTTCACGTCTTACAGACGCTTCGCTAAATAAATCAACCCGCAGTGTCATTGGTGAAGATCGTAACCAAAAAAAGCCAAATACACACGGTAGTCATACAGTATTGTTTTGATGCAGATCAACATGTTTAGTCAGTTGCTAACAATGCATGCTGATGATGCAGAATAAAGTATTGGTCAAGTGACCTTTAAGAAGATGTGCTAGACCTGGCTATTCCCAATGTAATTATATACTATGACGAGTAATTCGTTGTCGAAAACAAAAAACACGTTTTTCATTAGGCTGGAAACAGTTAATTTTAGTGAACGACAGTCAGTTAACGGAACCAGTGTTTCACTAGAAAGTTAAATTTTCCATTAATCGAAGAACAAGTATTTAACCGCTACAAAAAAGTGTGATTTTGATTACAACACTACTGAGGAAGGCCACCCGAGGTGGTTGAAACCTAGCATTACAACTTGCTCGTAACGTTGTGTTATTCCCAATCTGTCTCCCAATAACATGTTAAATACGACGGTCAAACTGTTCAACTTCATTCGTACCAAATTTGGTGCGGATATCTTACAACTGATTAATAATTGAATCACTTTGGCCAAAAAGCATGCCAACTGGGTCAACCACCGTGTGTCTAATGTTCGTTGCCTTTCCACAAAAGTGGTTCCACCTTCTCTGTTAATCAGATGACCGGTTAACAGAGTCCGTTCAAAATGTGCAGCACTGACAGCCTCACATATATTTTTAAGGCAACGCGTACACTCGACTACTTATCGCCTGGAGTGTATACGTTTATCGCTGTGCCAATTTAGATGAACTGATCCATCATGTATTACCTAACGACATAAGGACCTCTGTCATGAAACTGTTTAATCAGCGTGAATTGACGTTTTTCAAGAAAGCAAGTGAACGCCAAAGAAGAAAGTTTGACAAACTTTTCAGAAGAGTAAATCATGTTTCTTCTGTCCCACATACGGTAACACAGCGACCCACAGAAAGCGTAACTGTGAATCCCTCATCGTGACCACTCAATATGAACGAGGTAAGCCTGCTTAAAAAAGGATTCAATTTTGACATCCAAAGGAAGCAACTTGAGCCAATAGGTATAATTCCCAAAAGTGAACCTGCTCTAAGCAAACTAGCCACAGATGTTGCAGCCTTCCAAAAGTGCATAAAACGGAAATACCCATAAGACATATTGTTGACTACACCACCAGTCCAACTTACAAGCTGGCCATGTTCATCAGCCGCATAATCAAACCGTTGCAGAACAAGTTGGTAAGCAACGTTAAAGACTCCTTTGATTTTGTCGACAAACTCGGACACGTGATGAAACTTTTCTTAGTTTTGATGTGACCTCTCTTTACACCAGTGTACCGGTAAAGCATAGCATTGCTGTTGTTAAACAGTTATTGGAAAGTGATGATTCTCTTGGCGCACGTATTAATTTATCATCTTCCGGAATTTTATCCGGTCTTGAGCTTTGTCTGCACTCAACCTTGTTCACATTTAACAAAAAATTGTACAGGCAAACCGATGGTGTAGCTATGGGTTCCCCCGTTTGCACCTGCAGTAGCCAACCTTTTCCTCGGATACCCGGAAACACAAGCGATGAGTGAATTTATCTGCCCTCCGCGAATTTGGTGGCGGTATGTAGATGACACATTCGTAGTCAGGAAACAGACTGCTCACGACCACTTCCTACAGTTTCTTAACTCAAAATGCAACGGCATAGTTATCATATTGGAAACTGAAACCGATGAGCGCTCACTGATTCTTCTGGACTGCCTAGTCAAAGTTGACGAGCAACAGAGATTTCAGGTTTCAGTGTACCGCAAACCAACCCATTCTGGCCGTTATCTCAACTTCAACTCGTCCTATCCAATCGGTATGAAGAGAGCAGTCATCAAATCAATAGAGTTAATAAGATCTGCACCACTGAGCTCTCCAGAACAACAGAGATTTCTCAAATCAAAGAAATGCTAGCAGCTAATCACTATCTGAACGCATTTATTGAGAAAACAATTAAGCTCATGTCTACTAAGGAAGAGACCGAAACGACCAGCACTTTCAAGTCTACTGTGCAAATACCGCGTGGTGAACAAACATCTGAAAAAGTCCGTTCCATCCTCTCTAAGTACGCTATCCGGACTGCATTTCGGTTAGACAATACCTTAGAACGACTGGTAACACATCCTACCGATCCAATTTCTATGGGCGACCAGACAGACTGCGTTCACGAAATCAAATGCGGTGACTGCAATGCCAGCTACATTGGACAGATAAGTAGATAACTGAAAATACGTGTAGCCGAACACAAGAGACATACAAGATTTCCTCCTAAACACCCCTATCAACTTCAGAAGCTCGAGAATGATTTGGCCATCACACTACATGCACTGTCAGATAATCACAACGTTGGTTTTGATCAAGCTCGAGTGATTCACAAGGATCTAGCTTCCTATGCGGAGCGGTGCCGTGTTGAAGCTCTCACCATTTACACACAGCACGCTTGTGTTAATCGCAATGATAGCGAACACCTTTCTGCAATGTGGCGTGGATGGATAAACAGCACCAGACGCGGACGCGTCTTATCTACATCTGTCTCACCCCCATTTAGTGGGTAAAGGATTAGACCAATCCGGTCAGATGCAGCACAAATTGACCTAACCATGGCAAATCCCATGTGACCTCTGTTCCTCTGTCAATGTGATTCCGATTACAACACTCCTGACTATTACAACTTGCTTGTAACGTTGTTATTCCCAATCTGTTTATCATACTTCACGAATATTGCAGGAGAACAGTCAGGTAGACCATGGTGCTCTTGATAAGCTAACGTAACGATTTCGCAATGTTAACAATAGGAACTTATTGATTCCAGTCAAATATATAAGGCCTTCTTGTTAATATTTTGCTATCAGCCTTAAATAACGTGGATTGAGTGATCAGGTCACTGAATCAGTTCGTTTTGGGACTAGTGCATTAGGTGACTTAAATAATATATTGCTGTGTAGATAAACCACATTATGAGTGTGTTGATGATACTTGGCTCTTTTGAACGTACGAAAGCAGTTTCACCTATTCGTAAAATATTTTCGGATCCAAAAACGCCGTTGTGTAGTGTAATCAGCGTTCCGGATTTGCTGTACTGAATGTTAATGACAACATGGTTAGAAGTAGTCCATAGAAATATTTTCAAATGTGCTCACACGCTTCGAAAACGTCACCTACTCCACTACATTGTTCGTAGTCAAATCAACGGTTTTGTCAGTTCTATGGACACAAGGATTACCAATTTCTAAGTATTAAGCCTACTCATCCACAAATTTTAACCGTATACTAGCACCATCGACTGTGTCAAATCAAAACAATGTACACTTGTTTATCACCAAATCTGAAAAACGCATATCGTTTGCACTAATTCACATGACTGTCACACATACAGTAAGTCCAGTTCAGTCTAATCCACATCCATTACTACACACCCAATTAGATTTCATCACAACTGTAAAGTTTAACAGCTAGCCGCCATCGTGTATGGTTTCAACCCCAATGGAAATATTGATAGCTATAAGGGTCAACTAACTTACGTGAATGTGTATGTTGTCCTTCCACTTGTTGCTACAGAATCGACTTCCGTTCAGTGGGTATCGCCTCTGATACGAGTTGAAGTTTTTTGCTAAAATCGACTGAAAGTCTAAGATATATGTGCCCAAAATGCGTAAGTGCTGTAATCTGAGACGAGAACCAGAATGCACTAGACAGTCCGTTAGGCAGTAACAACTTCGCCAACCACCTACTCACAAATGAAGTGCACACTGCACATCACGCTATTGAAACTGAGGGCACAATGCCTAATCAGAATAATGTTTCAAAGTCGGTTGATCCAGCTGCAACCTCCATTTACTATGACATCATCCAGTAAGCATGCTGACTGTGATACTTATTTTACTGACCAGAATAACTCCAGAACCCATGTTAAACATGCTCAATAAGGAAGACTTTCGGAACCAGTTAAACCAAACCCAAGACACCTGCACAACTTCGCGAAGCTGACGGTGTTGGAATGATTCGCCCACAAATGAAGTTGATACTTAATTGAAATACGTCTTAAGCGAAACAAATACACACAATTCCAATCATCAATTGAGGTTCATGGAGTTGATTGGCATGTGCACCGGAACACTATTTTGGTCAAGGTTTCTGAAAGCTCTGTTTCCGCTACTCAAGCAGTAGGTGTTTTGGAGTAGTAAAGATTTTCGGCATCACCCAGTTATCTGCCCGTTCTTGCAGTCACCAACGTAACTCGCCTCGTTCTGGCGGCGTACGCTGCTTGGATGAGTGCTGCTCGACTACTGAGAATCTTCTTCCTAACAGAAAATATAGCGAGACGGACACATGAAGCCTGGTGCACATCTTGCTCACAGTTGTCTATCACGATGAGGTACCATTTTGACGGACCAAGGAACGGCATACCGAAGTGAAGACAAGTGTATACTAACCAAAACAAATGTAACTATTACTGATTTGCCCATAGGGGACCTCAGTGCAAATACTGAATCCAGCCCAAGATTACGAAAAATCCTTATTTGCCGCCAGTCTTCTAGTCACTATTGTCCTCGAAGCACATTGAAACACGCCGTCTCAACCATTCTCACCGGACGAATCTGCTTATGTAGATTCATTTGATGTGCTTACTCTAGACAGTGAAACCTATCATCGGAATATTTTTTATATATCAAAACGGTGTCACTCGCCAATAAATTGGACAGGCTCTGTGACATCTGTTTCCCAAGAAAAATCCAGTATGAAGAAGAGGTATGGGACGATGAACTATCCGGTGTCGATATGACGGCGTTTTGTAGTGATAAGTGAATCCATAAGTAAGGTGGTTTAGCACTTTATACGAGCTCGCATTCAAATACATCCAGTATTGAGAAGAAATGCGTAGCAAACAAGCTCGTTTTCGTTGTTTCATCATCAGGCTAAATATAACACATCCAGTATTCTTGATAGGATGTCCGTGCTTCTTCTGGGATCAGTCTGACAAGTGGTTGACGTCACTAAAATCCCCACTTGTCCGATTGGTGTGACTTGCTGATTGCCTTCGGCTTATGAAGATATCAATACAACCTTAGAAAAAGTACTGGGCGGAAAATCATTTTTAGTTTATATCCAAGCATTAGTAATGTTGAATTTTGATCGCCGAGAGCTTGACCCCGAGAACCGTTTTGTCGATAAAACAAGGTCTTCTGCTGGGGTTTCTAGAAGACAGTAATGGAAGCTGGACAAATTCAGTATGTCCACAACCACACTCGGTGGGGTTTAGCCAGAAGCTGTCTTGTCTAGACTGCACTCTTACCAACCAGGTTGACCTGATAGGCAGTCCAGACATCACTTTTCAACTTGGTCTTACTGATAATTGGATAATTATATACAGGTATATACACAAAGTTAGTAAGAATAACCCCAATATTGTGACTTACAAGCTTATCACAAGACATATTTCGACGGGTTGAAGACACAGCTCAGCCGTGTTAAACGGTTTAGCTGCATCACCGCACTCAACCTTGATGATCATCGACAGCTCATTCAAAAAAATCACCGTTACCATCAACAGCCACGTTCCGGTGAAGTTTTCCTGGCTTAGCAGAAGGCCGAGACACCCAGGAATTTGAACCGAGATTCTGGTTATATTTAAAAAAAAGTCCAGCTTAGAACAGGTACTCGCCAGAACAAATTGAATCTGCGTTTTCTGGTGGCATGTGATGCAATCGTACGATGACTGCTATCAGAGAACAACAGTTTCGCTATCGGCACGGTCGTGTACAGAGTACAGATGTGATCCTTAAGCATGTACACAACCAAGTCACAGCACACAGGGAGTATGACTGGCAGTTCGCAGCTATGAACTTCTGGTGAATTTACCAATACATATGCAGAATTGGTCAACAGTAAGCCATTGTGGAAGACGGCAATCACATGCGACTGTTGAGCACATAGGCAACAACACAACACCTACTGTAGATCTGGTATTCTTCGGTGTCTTACAAAGCCGCGCCGTAGAACGCCGTGGAACGCCGTGGAACCACTCAAAGTACTTTTACTTGTTTTTTGTCGAATGGCCGTCTATCGAAGATTTGGAAACAGTTCACTATCACATTCAACTTCCAAGTTGGATACACAGGTGAACCAACAAACTATCCACAAGAAACGTTACCTCCACCGGTCTTTAGCAGAGAGTTTACTAAGTATTCCTTCAAGAGTAAAAATTGAATGTCTCGGGCTTATCACCGAGGAGCAGCAAGGATGCTGCAAGGGAGACTCACGCGACACGAATCAGCTGACTGCTCTTGACTTCTGAACGAAACTTTCCAATGCATGTCTGAACAAACATGTGACTCGACTTGGCTTTTCTCAAGCTGGGGATGATCACTCAAACTCGCTGTGGACACTCGATAGCTATGGTCTCCGTGAGTGGTTAACACACGGTTTAAAGAGTAGGTAGCTGAAAGTAAGTTCAATGTCACGGTGAATGGGTAACCGTCACGATTTTTTCCCTGCCAACAAAGATGTTCCGTGAGGCTCCATTTTAGAACTCCCGTCATTCATTCGTTTTGTGTTCGAACTAACCAGCATAGTCAAACCACCGTTAATGCACTTCGCCGATGTCACAAGATTCCGATGGGTTTCAATGTGCCCAAAAGATTTGAAAGCCGCAAGAAACAGCTTGAGGTGTCTAAACAAATGGTCCATAGAAAATAACATGACGTTCAATGTTGTCTAGTGTAAAATCACGTATACCCACCATTAAAATTGTGCTAACTGGTATTTTGGTGACACGATGCAACCGGTGTCAGTATGCAAACGTCACATATAGAACATAACGTGAGACAGTTTCATTCTGCCTACAGGTTGTTCAGCCACGACTAAAATGACCTCAATAATTTTGAATATTTCAGATGACTTTATGGGACCCTCAATCCTGAAGTGTCTGCCAGTATGTTTGCCTCATAATCCACTCACACCTGAAGCCCAGTATAAAAGACTGTCGTTCTTATCTCAAAAAGATTTGGCAATTATTGAAAGTGTTCAGAGACGAGCCACTAGAATACTTACGGGACTCAAGAAATTCATCCACCCAAAAGGACTGATAGAGTTAGATCAGTTCAGAATGAATTCCAGTAATCTCAGGGGAGACCCAATTCTTGTCAACAAAATGCTACACATCTCGAGTCATCCGCTAGCAGAAATTCCACTAAATAGATCTCGACGTTTAAGAGGCCATTCACCGACATCCAGTTATGGAACAGGTAAGTTAATTACAGCTAGGGTCTGTTCACACCGAAATACTCTGCCCAACTTTGTGTTTGGCTGAGTCGGTTGAAACATTAATGAACCTGCACATGCGTAGGAGACAACCTGCACTACGTGTTTCCAAACCTTCTCTCCGACCCAGTTATACAGGTCACCAAACATACATATATTGTAGGATGCTGTTACAGTGTATTTCAGTGTTAGTTACTGATATGATAACAGACTACAGCTGCATTGAAGATTGCTTTCATTCTGTTTCGTACACCTTTTGTTTACACTTACAGACCGTCCAACATTAATTTTTACGGACAAGCACACAAACAAACATACAAGCAAATAACTTTTATCCTCGTGTGTGAATCTTCAAACCTAGGGGATCAACTGTTAGTAATGTTTCATTTATATATAGAACATTACGCTAAGTGGCTGTTAGACGTTTCTGGAGTCCACACTAGTACAGTAATTCATCGATTGTAATTCTGTCTATTTACTTCGAATTAAGGTAAGATGTTTGTAGGTGCGTCACCAGTGGTGGCAAATAAAAATCCGAATAAGCTAAAAATTTGTCTCTTGACATGCATATCGTTGCAACCAGCTATGAGTTACACTTTACTAACGGCTTTTATCCGTTATTGCTATATTCATATTTATTACATCCTTGTCTGTTTGCGGTTTGCCTGCCTGTCTACACGACTTTAAATGCGCCCGTCACATGAGTTACATCGACAAATGAGACACGTGTACTCTATCGCTTTTCCTCTGAAGCAGAATATGATCCTCGTATATTTACCATTGTGTATACATCGGATGTGTAAACGTATTCAACCACCCTGAGAGCAAGTCAAGAGGCTTATTGACAAAAGAGGCACAGGATAAGACTGTTCTCGTCAAGTAATTTATAAAGTTAGACATTATCAATGTCTCCACCAGACTTTCACTGTAATTTCGTCAGAATACTTACCCCAATCCAAGCGGCTTTGCATGACTATTGTTTGTTCCATTTATTTACAAGAAATAAACACAAAATATTGGTGCTTTTGTATTATACACAGAGCAGGGCTGACAAGTCAATCAGACTACCTCCAAACGTCCGCATGTCTGATAGGGCCTAACGCACTAGGAGTAAATTCAGAGACAGTGGATAGACGTATCATCTTTAACAATGCTGTGTCACAAGAAAACTTCTTGATTTTGGACGAGGGGGCTGATAGTGTAGCGAAAAGGCGTCCAATAAAGCACAGTCTTTATTGTCCAATACACTAGGTATCATGCCATGCGCGCGCTCACGTTCATGAGTCATCATTTCGGACCACAACACACCCAGGTTTCCGCTCACGCATTGTGTGCACTTCTGTCCAGTTTATGTGCGTGATCGGCGCCGTCTATCGGCGGGTTTTCTGCCTGCCCTTCTTCGTCCGTTGGTCA
The DNA here is from genome assembly GCA_008508345.1 of Paragonimus westermani. Classification (NCBI taxonomy): domain Eukaryota; kingdom Metazoa; phylum Platyhelminthes; class Trematoda; order Plagiorchiida; family Troglotrematidae; genus Paragonimus; species Paragonimus westermani. The sequence continues at coordinate 15,499 of QNGE01001382.1, read as the reverse complement.
GATTTCGTTGAGCCATGGCTCGTCCGGTCGCTCTTGTTCTCCTCCATCTATTTACACTGGCCTCTGATCGTATTCCACGATCACGTTGAGATATTTCTGAGAGTGTTGGAATAATCGTGCCTCCAATTTTGCCATCCATTCTCTTTTGCCTGTCATGTCTCATCCGTTGGTCGAACCCAGTCATGCAATGACTCATCCGGTCGCCCCTGCCGTCCCCAATCCGTTCGTTGTGGGGTTTTGAACTTGTCTCCCCACATCGAGGTATTTTGCCGAGTGTTGGAATCTCCACACCTTCGGCCTGATTATCTACCACAATAGCACCAAGTCCTGGCTTTCTGGTCTCTAAGCAACAAGTGTCAATGGGCTACGTAAGGCTATTAATTTGGCAACCATTCTTGCATCTTGAAACTTGCATGTTGTTTTCTTTTTACTCAAAGTATGACTGAACGAACTCTAAAAGCTTGGTCTAACATTCGTCATCACATTCTGGTGGTATCAGACTCCACGCAGATGTATCTGAGGGAACAAGGTCGGGTATTCGTGGATCACATGTTACTCCAGGGTTATCGTCTATCTGATGTCACCTTGAAGAGTTGAGTGATCCTTCAACAGCCACTTCACATTCACGAACAAAAACTGGATATATCGGTCCCCTCAAATGGAACTGTCGGCTCAAACGTCAAAAACAACAGCTGTCGACGAGTGTTTCATAAAAGATAGTGTACAGAGACATAAACTACTGGAGGCAGACTCATGAGAAGAGTATCCGTTCTGACCTCTCTTATCACTGTCGTGTGCATGATGGTATTGTGGTTCTTTGTGTTGAAAGCCGCTTCAAGATATCTGTGGTGCATGACCCGGTCCTTCTGAGATTGCTAGAAAGCGTATAGCGCATTATGGATTTTAACAAACTACCCAGTCGCTTGGACTGTATGACTAACCGACCCTTTCTACTTCGCTGGTCAATGACCTATTTATTAGTGACACAACATACAAGCTGACCAATGCACGATTCTCACATATCCTACTCATGAGAACGTCACGTACCCTGAGTTTTATCCTGAAATCAACGAAATCCTTGCAAGATTCGCGTCATCGGTGTATGAGTTCTGTATCGAACTTTTGAATTCTCACTTGCCCATGAAGGCCAGAAAGTTTTAGCGGTGGACGGATTTGCAGAAACTTTGAAGACTGTAGACCAACCAGCGAGCTGCGTGGCTGACGATCTGCAACTTAATACTACTCATGTAGTTAGCAAACAAGGAATTATCATGTTTGGAATAATGTTCTAACCGGTTCGAAACTTCGCAAAACACTTTCGCAAGGAGGGTCAGATAGTTTTGAACAAAAACTTAGCAGAGCGGGTTTTTCTGATGCCCCATAGCACTCGTCACGTGATAGTAACCGACGCTTTACTGTGGGCGTTGTTACCAGAGTTTTCCATAAGTGTGACACGAACACACACCCTAAACGACTGAGATACAAAGCTCACTTTGGCATAGAATAAGACATTTACTCACAGTAAAGAGATCAGCTTGCAACACGTATTTGGAAGGAACTGGAAAAGCACACAACTGTTACTGCGTTGTCTGCAACCGAGCAGCAACAGCTGTCTAAGCGGATAAATGTCATTATCACCTAGACTTGATTAACAATTTTTGTGTCATTCTGAAAGTTTTCTACAGAACTGTTGTGTTCATAATCAAAATCCATCCCAATAAACTTCCCAGAGCCAGTACACGCACTAGGCACCAACAACAAAGTTTTAAGAAACAATTTAACTCCATAAACCGTGTTTCACTAACCAGCAACACCGTAAAAATAAGTTTCCAGATCCTGCTCTCATCTCTCTCTTAACAGTAAGGGAGTGTACGAAGGAGTTGTCGAGACCACTATGAATATTCGATCTCCTCGAGACGATGAAGGTGTTCACAGTGTCACCCATCTGTGATTAAAAAGAACCCACTAATCACAAGCCGACAGCATTGTTATCGTTTGTCATGGAAAACTTAATAGAGAACCGATTACTTGAGTATTTCAGCCGATTTGCTGTGCTGATTACAACTCGAGAGGTGTGATTGAAGGAGACTAATGAAGGCAAAGGTTATGTGGTATTTCCAGACTTTTTCAAGGCCTTGGATCGATCTAATCATTCAACCTTCTACGTGAACCTTTGCAATTATTGTGTGAGGAAACGTTCATTCCTGTTACTCACTGAATGTGCACGAGCTCACCACTTTAAGTCTAGAGTGAATGTCTATTTTTAGACTGATATTGTGCAGTTGGTGATTTGACATAAAGTTCCGTACTAGACCTGTACACTCTGTGTTTCACCTGGAATCCCATAACTTTTCATGTCTACGTCAATGTTTTAGGCTGATATCAACGTTGAATAACTTGAATGAAAACGGAAAGCTACGGAGTCCTTTGGACATATTGCTCTTTTTATTCTCAGATTGCTGGTTTTAGTCTGGCAAAAGTGAACTTGAAACGAAGCACAGCGGTCCTCCTGGGAGACAAAATCTAGGTGTAAAAAACGTGAGTGCCACTTGTGTACGATTGTTTAAAATGATCTTGTTTGATTTCCTAAAGGCACGCTAATGACCAAACAAGTTAACGCGCTACTTGGAATACTCACCAGTCTGTTTAGATGGTTGCGTTCACTCTTTCACTAATAGGCATCATTCATGAGTGACTCTAATCGTATGCCAAATATCCCAGCATGTCGTCCCTAGTTCCTGAAGAACATTACTCCTACTAGACTACATTTCCTACTCCATCTAATTATGTTGCGCAAGTTCAGCGCAGTTCTGAGTACTCTATTGGCATGGTTGAGGCGACGTGATTTTAATAGAGAGGAATTTTTATCAACCCAAAATCCCTCGAAAATACTTCATCTAACAAAATGACTGTTTTATAGTCATTTGCTGGAACTATATCAACTGAACACCCCGACATACAGAAAACAAGCATTTACACCCGTATTTGTGGAAGAAAATGATCATCAATATCAGCATGTGGGTACTGTCGATACTGAACATAATCGAAGGCTGTTTGAGGTGTGCTGCAGCGCGATTATTGTTTGCTTGATAAACAGTTACTCAACTTCTAGTCCGCTAGTGATTCCCTGATCTTCTCTTTCGGAGCCTTTTTCTCACTTATCTTCTGCAACAAAAACAATTTTCCGACTTATTTTTCTCCTAATCATGCAACAGAGACTCGAATATACAAAAGCTTCCACAACTCCCTCTAATCTGTAAAGCTACTATGAACTCTGCGGAATTGTACGGATATAACAACGTGTCCGGAAACTAACCTAGCAAAGTTAGTTGCATCAGTTGGGATATGATATAACACATAAATCAGTTTGCTTATCATTTTTCATCGTCTACCTTTGGTGCATTAACTTGTCCGGATAATTGAGTGCAAAATCTAGCGGTGTTTGTATGTAGCTTTTAATCGTCAGCGATGCAATGGACAGGAGTAATGGAGGACGGTTAATTCCTGCCATCAGTGTGTTTGACATTCAGTACTTAACCCTTTTTGTCACACGCAACAACGCGGTTCAATCAGTCCGCTCGGGTGACCACTGGGATGCAATTACCTCCCTGTTTTCACGTCATCCATGACAATTCCTCACCGCATTTGCTTATTCCAATATACATACTGCAGGGAACTGGTTTTTAAAGTATGTATTTATCTGCCTTACTGAACAGAGCGTGAGAATGGATAAAAAGATTGTTCTGTCGTTGCTTGTGCCCTAACAAATCGTGAGAAATAGTTACGCTACTTTCACTTACAAAACCACAAAGAACTTCATGACAAGTGCCCAGCTATTCCTGTGAACAGCGAAGTTTTGTCATAGTATCTTACTGGCGTAGAAGTCGAGATTGATTTGAGTAACGTCTTGTACAGTTTCCCCGTTATCATTCATTTTCGTCAGAGTAAGAGAGCTATCTTTCTGTGTCTGATGTCATGGGACTGTTTTAACTAGTTTGCTTAATTCACCATCAAGTCATTGCAGATGATAAGTTGTTTATCTGTTTATACTACTGTTACAGTGCGAACTGATCTGCCCCAATCTCAGTGAGATTTTTGTGCGCGTCTTTATTTCTTTATCAACAAGTAGCTGAGTGCAAAAATTTGACTTCATAAATTCATTGGAGGATGACTAGTACTCTTAACTGAAATGTTTCTGAGTGTAGTTCTGCGTGTTTGTCCACATCTGTGTGTATATATTTGTTAGGGAATACTGATCTTGCCCACGTGGTATAATCTTTACATACATTTGGTCTTCTTCCTCACAAATTAACTTAGAAAAATGAGGAGAAAGAAGTCCATCTATTGCGTCAACCAGCTCGTGCTTACATCTTTACTCTATTGTCCTTAACGCCAACGCGATCTGTGAGTGACTTCAGGATGTTCATATAATTTTGAATTTGTGTTGATCAAGCTTAGCATAACAAATCCGAATTTTAGGGTACTTGTTTGAAAACTGTAATAATTAACAAGTCGATGTTGACAAGTAAGTAGTCGGGAACTTGTTAGTATCAACGTAACGCAATTACCTGCAAGTTTTACGTTCATTTGAACTTTCCGGCTATACTAACCCCAAACTAGCACTCAAGTTTCACTGTTTTTAGAGCTGATAAGTTGCCTTCATTCTGGTCACGATAGGAATCTGAACCACGATCCGTCATTTCGTGAGGCAACCGTGTTGAACACTGTATCGTTCAGTTCATAGTTAGTATGGTCGAACACAATCACATCCAGCTGTGGTACATTTTTGATCCTTTAAAAAACCACAATTTAGAAACAACCCGACAAATGTGCTCTGTATAGAAGCCAATAGTGTGGATTCATACGTCAAGTTCAATCAGTCGACATATCATTACTCCGAGAATCTATGATGCAAAACAATGAACATCAAAGTTTAGCCTTGCTTTTTTGCTGAACCCATTTCTAAATAACAATTTGACTTTCTTTTAATGTAAACAAGCGCGACCTCAGTTTTACATGACAGTATCAAGTTCTTTAATCTCTCTTGTATGGTTTGTTTAGCTATAAAACAGTAGAATCAACCAGCGTAGTAGCCGATTGGTTGGAAACAACAAGTGTTCTTTGAATTCATACCGTATAATTTCATTAAAATGACCAGTGAAACCACAAGAAACTAACGAATGTTATGTTATGTTGTTTTCAATTTGGTGTTATAGATTAGAATCGGAACCACATTGACGTTCGCGAACCACAACCGTATAGCATAGTTCAACCCATCTGCAATTTGACCCATGTGACAGTATCATGGAACTGGCAGGAGGATCAGCATCAAGTGTTCAACAGAAGCTAACGGAAGTGTTAGTTCGTTGGGCAGATACTGAAGTAATGTAATCCCAAACCGTCTTCTGTTATTCAGCTTGTTGGCAATTAAACCACTCACGTGAAAATACCGTTAAAATTGGGGAGATCAATAATTCATACTGACATAAATGAAAGATGCCCAGAATGATTAGGATGTACTGCAGAATTATGGTACAAAATTGACATCTCGGCTACACACAGCTGATACACTATTCTAAACCTCTGAAAGATGAGCATCTTCTCACGTACGTCGAAGTGATACAATTGCATATATAAGTCACCTTATTCAGGATAGCACACCACTTTCTGCTGTGAAAGAACCAACGCGCGATTTTCCGCCATATAACAGGTGGGTAGTTTAATCGGAGAGCAAAACACTTTGAGGAGAACCAGCACCTTACTTCTGCAGATGTGAACGCTTATCTCTTGAGGACCGGTGGACATACAAAAATGAAAGAGTCGTTGTTCTGAGTATTTTCCATTGAAGTATTTCGGATTATTTCAGTCTACCGTGTATGTGAGTGAATAACTGTATATAGAGGGTGCTAAATAACTCCTCTGTTGAAGTTTACAACCAAATTCCATCAGATACTGCACACGCACTGGACTTTGTAATATTCACTGGATTACTAGTGACTTCCGACCTCCATGCGAATTATATTCCAAACTCCATACGAATGCATATGCTGAAGATTTCATCCGGACTAGATGGTGCTTGGGGATGGTTCACTTGTTCGCCTTATACTTCTGATTAATGCGCGCTATATTGCTTGACGTATGAGTTGCCGGAACATTCGACTGCATTCCCTGCGTTTCATATAGTACTGAGACTTTCCACTTGTGCTGTAAGTTATCTGATAATAACTCCGGTATCAGAACTGCCGCTTGGATTCTACGGGGATGCGGTCTTACATTAGATCGTTCCTATTGGGTTGGACTGTCAACTTAGCTACTATATTTAGACTGAGTACGTTTTAACAGAATTAATAAATCCCAAATTTAAATGTGTTTGTTGCTATGAGACATATCTGTTGACTCTAAAGCGAGTCTAGCTTTCTCTATAGACAAAAACTTGCGTAAAATCGGACGTTAGCATACAGTCATTGAAGCAGTCAGATTGCTGGACAGAAAAGAGGAGCTAATTTTACAGTCAATTTAATGCAACTGCTCATTTGTTCACAAAGATTTTGTGTTGACAACATGACTACTGTATACCGAACTAGATATGTTTAGAGTTCTGTACAAACTTATCCAGGATAGCCACTGGTTAGCTTACAAGTAGAGGTCTGTGTCTACAAACTCAGTGTTCTTTCTTGCATGTCCGTTACATGCTCATAGTGTATGAAACCTTCGATCACTTAACGTCAGGCGGTTCTCAACTTTTACAATCATATTCTAAGAACTAGAATGGATGAACTAGACTTACGTAAATCACACAGTGTTTGGTGTCATCAGTACTTCTGAAAAACAAAGTTATTTAACAATGCAAGAATACATCCCTTGAAGCGAGTCACTGATGTAAAGAAACCGTTGATCAAAATATGGTCAAATTAAGGTCAGACAAATCGTCAACACTTTTTGGTTAACTCCTATTTGCATTATCAATACCCTGGACGATACTGGAGTGCTTAATTTTCCTGAAAGTGATCACTAGCTCTCAATTCCATCTTGCCCACTGACGGTATTCTCTGAATGTAAGACTCTCTAGTATCATCAACTTTAAGGTTATTAATTCGTTGCTGATAAAGCCATTTCAACGCAAGTTATTGAAAACCTCTCAGTAGTCTGTTTATTGTAGCCATCCATCAGTAATATACCATTCAAAGTACTTCAAAGTCATACCAGAAATTTGCTAATTTTCAAAGTCATTGTGATTGGCCTCTCTTGTCTGTTTTTTCTTGATCTCTTGTAGAGTCTGCCTGAACTAAATCTCACGTGCGTTTCCACTGAACTTGAAATGAATCCTCTGAAGACTGCGAATAGTATTGGTAAGTAGAGCACGAAATAAAACTCTCTTCTGGAACCATTCTTCTTACAACGAGGCTTGAAATTACTGACTTGAATCAGGCGGACAGAAAAATGGTGATCGTAGAAATTCATGCTAATGGTAAGTTCTCTCACAATGTATTCTCTCACTGTGACAAAAACTTTTCCCCATGTAGAAAACGCCGTCACAACTACGTTGAATCCCGTGTACAGACTTTATGCATTATATAGGAAAATTGTGATATTTATTTGAGACGTCAGTACAAAGTTTGCACGTAAAAACAATGGATCATCTTCTGAGGACAGAGTTGATTTTGTAAAACGAAGTTACTGAATAACACCACCAATAACCGGTTTCTTAATTATTGCGAACTACTCAGATGAGCCGGCGAGTAGTATGGTTCAAACAGAAATTAACAACGAACGACGTCGCTTGGTTATTCTCACGCAGTCGGAAGGTAACAAACGAGGGTAAATAGAGACATTTACAAAATGGTGTGATACGTTCGCACCAGGGACCAAACACTGTCGTCTACTGTGACGCTGTTCGTTGACAATGGTGAACTGTCAACCTTCGATTAACTGGCCATGATCAGCCTACAGGTTAATGGTGAATCAGTAGGAAAACACTAGGTGTGTTAAGAAAACAGCGTAAAAACCTACACAGTTTGTATCGTTGTCCAAAGCAATTTTATCACAAAATAACCTTATGAAAGCGGTTCCAAGGTTGGAACAAAAGTACTAGCGAGTGAACTGCTCAGACCTGTGAACTACGTATCAACAGGTGTGACGAAAAGGAAGGTTTTTGGCCACGTTTTAGGTCTAACGGCCTGGATACAACATGGTTTAGCCGGTACAAATTTTAGCACTTGCTTCTGCATTAGAACAACGAGTAGGTTTTCGTCTATTAGATGTAAAATGTCCGATATTCCCACTCTTCTTACTGATAGTATGGTGAACTGTGGAGTGCACTCTTGCAGATATGTTGAGGAGTGAAATGTCCCAATATACGCGTAACCACGATAGGTGATGTTTGGGCTGATTTCTCAGTCATCAAAGACCGCTTGATGAAGCTCAAACCACAGAGACAGTGGACCCAATATGATCACTCAGTACTTAGAGGAGGCATGGAAATCAATTGAAACGAGCAAACACATGCAAGTCTGACGGTTGAACTCTGCTTGTATTTCAATTCACTGTAGGATATTGCAGCTCTGTTCACGAGTGGTGCGAATTTCCAAGTAGTTTTTACTGGAATGCATAAGAGGCATTCTGTAAAGCCTCGATATAATGACTGAAACAAGTCATTTTATTTAACTACACATCTAGGTACGCATCTACATATGTATGTATGCAGATTGACATGTGGGACCTCAGTCTGAGTCTCTGAATAATCAATTTGGATTCTCTTGGGGAACTCCATGCGGAGCCCCTAACTGAAAAACTTGATATACTTAGGAGTGAAGGGATAACGTGACCCGCGAACTCGATGAATAGGAAATTGACAACTAATTTTGAACAGTGATGTGCGTAATAGATATATTTCAAACCACATCAAACGTCTGGGAATTATAGCAGGTTTTTCGACATAATAAGCAGGCGGACATGGTAAACCGTTGGGTGATTGGAGTGTTTTCCCTCAGGTCATCTCTTCCAACCCAATCCTTCCATAGGCGGGAAAAAAATGCTGCAATTATAAACATAGCTCTGCAGTCAATTCAAAGGTTCTTATCTCACTACCTGAACACCTATATTCAGCCAGCAGTGTGAAACACAAAACTATAAACCAAACAGCTTGTTGTGTGACTGCTCCCATTAGCTTATATGAAACAGATGAACTTGCAAAGACCAAAGTCTTAGTGAGAACAGCCAGCCTGATAACAACAGCGTACAAGCCTGACCACCAAGCCAAGCTAACGCAAAAGGTCAAGACATATATATACGAATGTATATATGTACACATATTGTTATGAGTCGAAAATGTGGATGACGCAAGGGATGTTTATTCGGGAAACCAATACATGGGATATGCACTTTAAAATGACTATCAACAAAAACGTTCAAATGCGCACGACAATGTTCTCAGAACGTTTCGGTTGCTATGGGCGCTAACGCTAAGTTCCTTAATGTACCAGGAACCATTTTATGTGATGTTGCACTTCAATGCTGCTCCTTGTATTTTTCCCGAGGCTATTTCGAGGTCAAAACCCATACCGTCACCCTACTACTGAATAGTGGCGGTTTGAGTAGTACAGAGCGATCGATCGTCGTTACTATAATATATACATATGTGCACTCCACATAAATCCGACTACGTTGCAGTTTTGTTGGCCTATTCTCTGGGTTACCACCACCACTTGGACTGTGTACATTTGTAAGTATCATTGTGTAATCAAACTAACCACGTCTGGCGGGAGGGAAATCAAATTTTGTAGTCAATATCCATAGTTCTGTGATTCTGAGCGTTTACTCCAGTTCATACACCATCACGGACTGCTTAGAACTGTGTGTGACTTGGCCTGTTTTGACCAGAAGTGGGGATGACGTGAAGGGAACCCCTTAACTTCTCACGGTTGGTGTCAGGGCTTCAGAAGTATAATAAAAAATCTGGATTTTCCCATTTTTGTCACATCATATCCACACACCTCTTTGAACCATCTGGTACCAAACACGTTTCTCAAGTTCGTGCTGAAGCTGTCGAAATAATTGAATTTCGAACTTTAATGTGGAAAAGTGGCCATAGTGTTTGAATAAGGCAACTTTATGACGTAAATCGTGTGATTTTTTCCGGAGTAACATCTCGTGCATTCTGATCACACACGAACATGTAACTAATTTCAAACATTAAGATACGGTTCCACAGGGCGGAAATCATGGATTAAACGCCTGTCGAAGAGGGTTAGTTATGAGATGGGCTTGAGTAAGGCGGCTTGATAAAGAAAGCAGCTTATTGGGTGATGTGTTCGCAGTACGTGGGTTGCTGTTGAAGTCATTTCGCTACCCTTAGCGTTACCAGTACACAGTTCGATGGCTTGACTTGGCTTTGACTGGAAACACAGTTGTTCCGACTGAGTTTTGCTGCGTTCCTAGGAAAGTCTTGTATTTATCAACTATGTTCATAATTGTTCACACTCCTGACACTGATAGCTGTGTTTTACATGTGGTTGTTGGTCACTGTTGAACCAAGGCTATCGACGCAGCTTGATATATTGACGTGATTTACCTCGATGTTTCGGAAGCTGCCGACATTTTTTCAACTCACCTTGGATGCGTTTGTCTTTTTGATTACCCAGTTGGATGTAGGGTCGGTGTTGAATGGAAAGGGCTGTTAGTACACCAGTTGCTTGTAAACAGCGCTGTCCAACAAATGTATCTTATGCTTACTCTTCGTGCATACGTCATAATGTGGTGAATTGTCAGGTCGGAGGTGCGAGTTTTCGAACGCTCGGCCGAATACCTCAACGCGTGGGAGGCACGTTCAAACACCTGCCGCGATCTGATCAAGGACAAAGTGCGCGACCAGATGAGTCATCGCTCGACTGGATCGGACCAACGGGCGAGGCATGGCAGGCGAAATACGACAGACGGCCAGATCGGGGGCGTGGTTTTTCCAACATTTAGAGGAACATCTCGACACGATGTTGGGATACGGTCAAGGCCAACACTGGGTGGATGGCGGACAGCACGAGCAGCCGGACGAGCCATTGCGCAACGAAATCGGACAAACAGACGAGGAACGGCAAGCGGAAAACCCTCCGATAGGAGGCACCGGTCACACACGTAAACCGGTTAGAAGTGCACACGACGTGTGAACGGAAACCGAGGGGTGCTGCGGGTTGGAATTATAACTCAAACAAGAGAGCGCGCGTTGCATGTGACTAGCGGTTGTGCCGTATCAAGTAGTTGTAATTCTCAACCGAACACTGTTTTGAGGTTATTTAACTGCGTGAATAATTACGCCTTACATGGTAGTGATCACATCAGAGCTTTGTTTTCTTACTTGCTCTGTGATCGCTACTGCGTGGAACCTCGATCTGTGTCAGAACTAACCACATCTGTGATTTTTATCGCATGTATCAATTTTCCTAAGTCAACGAAACAAAATCCTACCAGAACTGAGTTCGTAAGGTTCCAGGTCATTTCGAAAAGACACCAACATGATCATGGGTAACTGCTAACCACCTGTTGTGACTCAGTTTGATGCTTTGCATGTGAATTGTTTACCTGGCACCTGAGGAAGCTTATTAGGGGTGTGATCAAGTACGAATTTCAGCGGTCTTGAGGTGAAATGGCAGCCTAACATAAACAGCTATAACAGGTAAGCCAGGTGCTTCAACTCCAGTTCTCCTCCATACACGTGAACCAAATTTGTGTAGTGTGAAAACGAGGGAATACAGGATTCTTCACAACAGGGGATAAACATTTAAAAGAAGACAACGCGAGCATTCATAAGCCATAGACTAAGTAAGACGTGCACAGGACCTACACAGTCGTAAGCTAAAATGATTCCAACAACACGAAAGAACGAGCAGTGGATTCCTGAGAGCGGATTTTTCATTGTGCACTAAGGTTGGGCATGTGTTCACTAAACAGGATAGGTTTAAATTCGGAGACAGGCGGAAACGTTCGGAGAACTGCCGTAATAAGGTTTGTGCCAAAACATGTAGGACACCACTGACCATGCTTAAATATTTTATACGTATTTTCTGGAAGGATTTTTGAGGGGAAGTTAGATATACACGGGAGAAGCTAAGGCTATTTCAATGGAAGAAAAATCAACTATTCTTGTTACCAGGTGATTGAGCAAAGTTGTGTCTAGAACGCAATGACAATATACAGAAAAAGAATTCCTGTAGCGCCGCTCTGCAACTAGTTCGTTTTGGTCATGTGAATGTCGTGCAAACACCAGCAATTTTAGAAAAGAGAGACTACATGAGTGGTTCACTTCAGTGCAAAGCACACTAACTGTAAGTTCAAGGTAAACTAAATGTCCTTTCGTCAGCCACAAGCCACCATTTTCAATCGGTTTTCAATTTAGCACCACTAACATTCTCACCCATTGCCAATAACTTTTACGGCCACATACCACCTGCCAGCAATACACCACGTTACGAAGCCCTAGGTCAAATGCAGTGTGGTCTGCTTTATCATCGCGCACGGCTTAGATCACTTTTATTGGGTAAACAAGTTGTTGAATTGTTTTCGAACATCAGAAGCCGGCTATGATACTTATGGGTTTTATTGTTGTTCAGATGAAATACAATGTGAATTCATACTCACAGTTGGCATATTCAACTCGATGCTCCTTTCTCTTCCATGTTTTTTTATCAGCTTAAGTTGTACAAGTACCAACTAGTATAAAACGTAAGTCCAGGTTAGTTAATGCACCTTGTTAGTGGTTCTACCGAATATCGCCACATTCATCCTCTGGTGGGAAATATCCATCTTTGTCGTTCTATTCATGGTTAGGTTTTTGCTGAGTGTCGTAGGTGAAGGCTAATAGAAAACATGTATAAAAATCACTCGGAAAATCCCAAATGCTAGATACTGGTGAACAGTCGCCATATAAGTCAAATGTCCTAGAGCAAAATCACTCCATAGGTCACGACAAGGACTCAGTGGCGTTCAGATGCATCACTGGTCAAGTTTGAGTTTGAGCTGTTTCAAACAATAATTTAAGAGTTTACGACAATGAGCCTTCAATTATTTTGAAAGAATGACTGTCCAATCTACCGCCCATTGCACGAACACTTGTGTAAACACTTGTTATGGTTTGTTCGGAAAAAGTAAAGACGGAACTTAACAATCCAAGTTAGTTGACAGCTGTGAGTAATTTAAAGCGTGTCTTGTGCGTTTGGTTAACTAATTTGTCCAGCCCAGTTTAACGAAACTCCCACCATAGGTTCGGAAATTTAAAAGTGGATCTAGAAATTGGTTTGAGTCTAAAAGATTATAACAGAGATTTCCAAAATATGTGCGGATGCGCCATACAGCCATGCGGGTTCAAAATGAGTGTTGTCTGGAGTACGATGGTAACTTAGCAAGACAAGTTAAATCCTGTTCAAACGGGTACTACACCTATGTTTGTTTTAAGACATCCTCACGGGTGATGGTTGGTTTTTGTTCAGCGTGGATAAGCGAAACATTCAGCAACGAGCTCGGAGTAGTCAGAAACCCTATTTCGGTTCTCTGACAGTTTGATCACAAAGTGGGCTTGTAGTTTCCCCACAGATGAAGCGGGACCTCACCTACTGACAATGCCATGAACATCTGTTTCACCATGTGTAGTTAGAAAACCACTTACTCAAGTTAGAAAAAATCTAAGGTAAGGACCAGATGACATCTATCTTACTAGTGTGCAGGCGCTAGCGAAAGTACTGGTCCACTGAATTGTAGGGTGGTTTACACTGTCTATGGGCAAGAGTAGTGATTGTAATTCATAAACCAACTGCAATCTATCGTTGTTTCACTGCAAGAGCAATTACGTTGTACAAATACAGATTACGTAAGGATTTCGTTGACTAGAATGCTGCGTTATTACTGTTGCGTAGAAACTAACTCCGGGTTTGAACTAAGTAAATTTCCAATTACTGTTGTGTACTTCTAACCACCACAGTGACTGGGTAGTGGCTGCAAGCATTGTGATTCACAAAGAGTGTTAGTAGGAAGCGACTTCAAATTGTGAATCTATGAGTCTGACATCATCCATGTTAAAATTTTCAAGGCTGATTGTCAGGCAAAGGGTAACATGGTTAGCAGCCCAGCTTGAGATTTTAACAGCCAAGCAGCACGGTTTCATGAAGTTAATGTCTTGTTTTACAAAGCTGTTGTGCTTCCTGGGAAAAATGTGAAGGCTGGGTAGAATAGATCGAGTTGCAGTTTATTTCACGGATTTTCGAAAGGCGTTCGCTTTTGATGATCCTCTCTCAATAGTTACCAAACTAACACAGCCTCATGGGGATTTGAGTGAGTGAAGAGATAAATCGAACGTAGGCAATTTTACGTGTAATTGGAGGATGCTGACTGCCTTACGATGATCACTCATGGTGGAGTTCCGCATGGCTCAGTTGTGCTCTTCACGTTTCCGCGCAGATATAAATGACCTAACAAGCAAACTGAAATCTACATTTGATCTTTTCACTAGGGATGTACAGTTTGTAGGATATCCTGTGGAGATCTAAATACAACAGAAATTAGGCGACTTGTCTGCAAACTGTTAAGAATTAGTGCTGGCGGGTATAGACAACCGTCGAAAGCCATCGATTCACTAGAATCCGAGCGCATTGAAAAATTCGGAAATCTCGTTGATGTCCAACTATCCATTGAAATACGGAAATTAAAGATTTAGTTTAGTACGAATCTCAAGGTCTAAACTCAGCCATTTGGAAATCAAGTGCAGAGTTTCATCAACCGTCATTGAGAACAGAGTTAATGAACTTATATCTTGGCGCTGTAGCCTAAATCGCAGTTTTTCTGTACCCCTTTTGTTTTGCCCAACTCGGATTCAGTCAACTGAATTTGGAAAGTGTTATCTTCTAATATCTATATTTTATGGTGAACCGCAACGTTGTTAGGGGACAACCTCACAGTATCTCCTGCCTGTAGTTCGTATACTCATGCGCGCAAACGTGTGCATCATCAACCGTAAGATGTAGCTTTACCGCCATTCGAAATTGTATTCCAAGCACCTTCTAGTGGGGTGTTTTCCTTACGAGATATAAGGAGTCCTTGTACCAAACACTTAACCTAAGTGACAGTTACGGCATGCAAAAATCCACAGTCCACTTCAAACACAGATCTGCACAAAAAATTTTATGCACTGACGTGTCTTGCTGAGATGTCAACCAGCCGGCCATCATGTTGGTACTGTGAATTCCACGGCAAATACAACCATGCAAACACGCCAAGGAATTGATCAGCCACTGGTTAATCGTCCGTAGTCACACCTATGCCAGACGTACTCTCTGACTAGTCAGTATTTTGACCGACGTAAGCGTTAGTCCACCCGCTTGACATCGTTGCAGTTCCGGCTGAAAGGACGTCTATGTCACGTTGCCTGACACAATATTTAGCAGCTTTGCTTTGAGAAGCGACTATGAGAGCTCAAATCTGTATGACTGTTGTATAGACGTCAAGGCCGCCTGTGTGCCCC
>QNGE01001381.1:148938-170948 GCA_008508345.1 Paragonimus westermani | reverse complement strand
ATAGTGTTGGTGTTGTTTGTAGCTCGGGTTGATTGTTTTGGTATTGATATGTTCGCCGAGCTTGGCATTTAGGTTGCAAACGTTTCATGACCAAGCGAGGTGACATCATCAGTGCGTGAGTGTTCGGCGTATAGTTTATTTATTTATTTATACGCCGAACACTCACGCACTGATGATGTCACCTCGCTTGGTGATGAAACGTTTGCAACCTAAATGCCAAGCTCGGCGAACATATCAATACCAACGTTGGTACTGTTCGAGACCGCGAGACGGTTTTGAACTGCCGTAGATACATTTCTAGTTATTGAGATGTTCCCTTGGGCTCGTTGTTAAAGGCGCAAGGTTTGATGTCTCAATTCATTTTCAACCACCGCGAGCAGTACGAGTGGTTCCTCAATGAACGTCTGATTTTTCCTACTACGGACCGTGCGATTCAAACGTACTCAATACACGGATGGCCAGAACCTCACCCGATTTATCCATCCCAAGTTCGATAAAGTGAATAGCTTATAATCGAGAGTGCAAAATGCAGCTCGGGTGGTGTTACGATGGGCGTTCAAACGTGGCGTGTTGTTCCGAACCGTTTTCATCGTCCAGCTTCCCATAATACAATGATGCTCCATTTAATTTGACTTTTTGTTAGGGTAGCTTTGTGACATTCTTAACAATACCAGCCATGTGAAATAACTACTTTCGGTTAGTGTACTTCCCTACAAAGAATGTGGCTCACTTCGTCAAGGTGGATAGACGTAAATTCCAACAGTAAGTTTGTACAGTTTCATGTTTACTACTGTGGTTGGTTCTGATTGCCATTCCGGTCGTTTCATTCTTCGGGGACTTGCCTTCTCTTTTGTTTTCAACATATGCACTATCAGGATCGAGTGGTATGTATCACTTCATTGCGTTCAACGCAAGCTACTGAACATCGACGACACGTTATCTTGATTTACACTCTCGAGACAGACACCTTACCCTGTTAGTCTTCCACTCGATGTGTTCACTTATAATCGGTTACTGGAGCGTCAGCTCTATTGACTGGTGGCGGTCAAGGCTGCGTATGATTGTTTTCGAGGTGCCGCCTATCTGAGGTGTTGAATTTTTGTCGATCTGGCGTTAAATTAGGCTAGGAAACGCGGAGGCGAGATCCGATATTACGCGAGACAAAGAAGGTCACACTTGTTGGCATACCGTTGTTTCGCCGAGTTTTCCGTGATCTGATTGTACTCAGTGGTGCGGGCAGGTGAGATCTGTAATAAACCTGCCTTGCTAGTGACACCTTTTCTCACTTGTTGCTCGTTTGTTTGTTTGTAGACTGTAAGCACCTTGGTCTTGAGTGTTTGGGTATAGAAGAAGATCCGTTTGATACTTAGATTCCCTTTCCTTCTATTTCTTCTCCCTCCTAATAGAGCCTGCTCTTTTCTTCGTTGCATGGCAGCTAAGCACAAATACAAACCTCTGTTTTTATCGTCATGATGGTAATGCTGGGGTTGGATGAATTCTTACACATTCTAACCACTGACGGTTACTTTCTGGATCAGCTCTATGATATTCTCCAGTGTGCATCGAAATCAAGAGAGCATATTATAACGCGTTCTGTTTAGCTTATCAGTTTGTTCGAACCACGACGTCGATCGTTTTCTCGGTACTGACTTTTCATTCATTTCCTCTTCTGTTCAGCATCTTCACTGTCAATACAGGGTTACACGATAACCTGAGCTCTGACTGGGACGATATGAGCATGGCGACTAGTTGGTTTTTTGCTTGATTGAGTCATCAATGAAGTAAAAGTAGTTAATGGAACGGATGTGTGAAAGCTCCAGTCTAGCCCTCATTTGCAACTCCTTAATTTGTATCCATGGTGCAGATACCACAATGTTGAACTTGAATTAAGTTTCAATCCTTTTCTTTTTTCATTCCGAAATTGAGGCATTTTATTACGACTGTATGACAGTTAAACCTCCGTACCAGCCACCAGCGAACTGCTGCCAATGTTAACCTATCACTATTTCATTAACTAGTTCGGAAGCTGACATGTCCATCTTTCAGATTGATGTTCCGTTTATGTGTCACTCCATTAGACGTGGGGAACGTATACTCATACTGATACTCCGGTCGTTTTTTTACTTATTTTTCAGCTTGTCCGGATGAACTTTTCAACCGTCTGTGCCATTCCAACTGTGCTGTGTTTTTGAAAACATTGAAGGAAATCAATATCGCCTTTTTGCCAATCGAATCTCGCGTGTTCTCCTTGGATTCTCCGCTCAGTTTTCAATATTTTTTCAATCCAACTGTACGCCACCAAGGTCAACAGTTGGAACGTATAGCTGAACAAATAGCTACGTTGTGTGCCACTCTGGGCGAATATCCGCTAATTCGTTATCGTAGGTACGTGACCTCGGTTTGTTTTCTGATTACTGGTGGTAGTTGTCATCTTCATTTTAGGATTGAAAGTAATGAGCAAGGCACATTTTTCGTGGCCATGCTTCTTAACACGAACAAGCGTATATCTATGTAACGCTTAGTGGGACCATTCAGTTCTCTTTTTATTTACACTGTTACCTCCTCTTCTCAAGTTATACCGCGGTTTGTTAGCTCAGAATCTCCCGGTGTCGTTCTTGGTCGTCAAATACTCAGTTAACTTCAAACGTTGCATCAATGCATACTTGGTAGCTTTAACTTGTCTGTTCCGACAAGTGGAAGAGAGGGAGCCTCCTGTAACCGGGATTTTCACTGTAATACCTTTGTTTAGTGTGGGAGATCGGGATATCTCCGAAAATAGTAGAGGAGTCTACTTGAGTCTTGTGTTCAATCACGTTGCATCAAGCCACTGGAACTTGAGCAGCAGATCTCTGAGGTGAAAAGGCACATGTCTGATCTGGCGGGTTACGGTGGGCGGCATCCGATTCGGATTAGCCTGTCACAGTGACCGAAGCCAAAGGACGCCTGCGCTTATCCATCACGGCACTTGGCTTGCGTTGCACCAATTGCAGTTCCACCAACACACCACATCCAGTGTAAACCCGAAGGAATAAGACTGGGAGGTGTGCCAGTAGAGCCTTTCTGTCCAGCCGGCCAATGCTGGTTAGTCACTTGATTGGCTAATAAGGAAAGGAAACCCCTATCTCTCGGAAACTAAACAGAGAGGCTGCAATGACGAGATCTACACTGAGAAGAAAGATTTTTGAAGCGTAATACAAGAAGCGCTGCAGTATAGGAGTGCAGGTTAGTGCAACCTAAAGAAGATAGGGATTAAAAGCAAAGTTCTCATTGGATTATGAAAAGCCAGGCAGACCATTCAGCATACATTACATCAACAAAGCCGGAGAAAAGAATGGGTAAAAGACCACAGGCCCTGGTTACACACAGTTGCGTACACACATTTTCAGCCTTGAACTGTTTCCATTTCTACACTGGTTCGGGCTGCCGTTGATCATGTCAAGTTGGCAGCTAAGTACGAGTGTAAGACGTAGAAAGATTTGCAAGAACAATGGAAATTCATGAGTGAAAATCAGCGATCTCACGGTCGGGCTCACCATTGACCATGATGGTACCATGACTAGATCCGTTTCCGACTAGCAAGGCTCATAGTCACGCAACTCTCAACCTCGCTGGTGGCACCTTCCATGCTTGATCAGGGATGCGATCAAGACTTTCGTGGTCTTTAAACACATGATCGCCTGTCCGCGTTATATTTTTTCTCAGCTGTCAACACTCTTGAACACTGATTGGTGTGGCAGACGCTTTTTCGGTGTGCGGAGTGCATGCTTCAACCGGTGTAGACAGCGTTTTTCTGATTTCGGTTATCGGCAACAAACTTGGATACTTCCTCTATACCTGCTAAGGAACTATGGTGTTCCACACAATCAAGCAATTTACTAAAGGCAAACTGTTCGAGACAACGGTTGTCAAATACGGAAGGATTGTGTCGTCCGTACAGGTGGTCATGCGTCCGTTCCGTGAACCAAAGCCGATGGCGTAAACGCGGAAACGATTTTTTTACTTGACAATTAGAGGTATTTCTAACTCCACAAGTAACAGACGTTGTCTTCGACGTCCTCATGCATATATCTCCGGCTTTCATCGTCGTCATTACAACCTTAAGGATGACCAGAAGGTACTGCGGCTCCGACCGCCGCTCACCCCAGCAGTGGCGTGGAATAACCTAACAAAAAAATTAACTGAAAAGCCTAAGAATGAATAAAAGAAGACCAAGCAGAAGAACGGGAAAGGATGTAAATACAGCTACACCAATGACTGCGACGCACCACCATCTCGGAGAGCGTTTCTAGCCAGCAGGTTGAGTGATTACGAGGACCCCAACGAGGCAGAAAACACCTGCCAACCCTACTCAACGGAACAGTCGGGGGCTTCCTGTTTGGTGACCGCTTTGTTGCCTAACCGTCACGCGGTTTTCCCAACTGCTGGTTGTGTCAGTATGTAACACCCGGTGAAGTAAACACCCCGGGTGACATGCGGAACCCGTGACCCAATCATCGCAGAATGTACAGCGTGAATAATTGACCAACTGATCGCGCAACCCAAACGTTCCGAAATACGACCTGGAACGTCTGCAAGCATTACATGCTCTTCCTTTCGGTAACAGCCGAACGTCTTTCGGTCGCCATAGATGAAGTGAGTTGGCCTTTGTTGCCATTGCTGATATATTATCAGCGGTGTTGCTAGACGTTATGATGGTGTCTGGGTAGGTGAAACGGTTGTCACCCTCAAACGACCCGCTTGTAATAGCAGGGACAGGGTCTGATGTAACCCACTTTTGTTACAGCCCTACACTTTGAGTAGGCAACGTGCCTGCCATACGTGCCAGTCAGCATTTTACTAAGTCAACATAATTTACATGTTGTCTGTAGACGAATTGAGTGAAATGGTATCATCCGTATGTTTAACACAAACTAGCCTGCTACTTGACTAACGCTCCACTTCAGGACCCACGGAACCTTGGAGTGTTGCTTCTAGAATATCCTCTGTCAGGTAGTCAGGTTGGAGGGTTAAAATCGGATACCACTATGAGACATCTCTTGAGTTGTAGAACGCTTGGAATAGCTGCCCATATATATGCTCTGTGCACTCGGAGCGAGAACAAGGAAACATCGGCAAAATGGTGTACTGCAATAGATATAATAGAGGCGACCCCATACAGCATATCCAGCGGCCGAGTCAAAAGCAGTCTCTCGATAAAAGCCACTACAACCGTCGGCATCTCTAGTGTCCGCCTCAGAAGTCCGTCCGATACCTTCACAATTTGTTCACCAACCTGCCTGTTTTTATACTTGTCCGCCTGTGAGTACTTCGGACGAGGTAACGACAAGACCACTGCCTTCGTAACTGTTACATGATGTTTCGGTACATTCATAAGAGATGTAAGTGACTTATCAAGCCTTACTCATGAAACACCTCAGTCCCCCATGTAGAACGTAAGATTATGGTCAGTTCTGACTAACCTTATAAACCCATCTTTGAGGTAAGCTGAAAAAGAAAGTTCTTACCCGAACTTTGTTACTTTTGTCAATTTAACTTGTAAAATCGCTTCACTTTCCGACGGAACATCGTTGAGATTGTTAGAACTAAACACTACCCCGTCGTCCACACATAACCGAGCTGACTGAAACCAGCTGAATTCCTCCCCAAAGTGTTCAGTCTGTGTGCTAAACCGTTTCAAACTTGTGAGCAGTCGTTTCTATTTATTTATAAAGAAAACTCGACGGTAGCCAATAAACCCCTACTTAATGGGAACAATGCTCGATTGATCGATTTTCGATCTCTTTAGCTCGTTCACCCGAGTATTCCTCATCGTCTCTATGCCGGCAGCCGTGTATGCAGCGTTCCTTCAGAGCAAACTTTGAGACTTTTTGTTGGGCTACTTGCCCAACGCCCGTTTCTATCACGTCACTGTTGTGGCTTTGGCATTGCGGTCTTCCATGATGTTTGGTAGCCTTCCCACTCAATCATTGCGGCTGTAAACAGAAGGACTCTGAGTAAAAGAATCAACGAAGTGAACACAATCGGCGACATCGTCTGAATCAAGGTGGTTGCTTCAAACTAAACGGTAGTTTTCACCTGGGTGATACCACTGTCAACTGAAGGCTTTTGCAACGCGGTATTGTGTAGGTGTGCGCCGAATTTAACTGATTTGGCTCTTATCTGCATACTTTCAAAGTACACTTCACTGACGGTCAGTTTCGTTTTTTACGCGGAGTTTTGAGCAATGGAGAAGAAAATCCCCCAGCTTGAATAGGGATTGTCTCCTAGGGACAGGAATATCACAGCACACACATACTGTTTGAATATATATATATATGTGTATATATATATGCATATTACTGAGGAGGATAGACTTTGCTACCGACCGAGTATTGGTTGGAATACCGCTGTCTTGACATGTGTTACTTTGTTCAAACCTCAGCGGTGAGAAATCAGGAGCAGAGGTTGGCTATATGGCCACTAGTGTCCGGCTTTCTGTTAACGTAAGCCTATTTATATGTACACTCGCGTCACTCAAGTGCACCTGTTTCATATATTACCTTGATCTGTTCCGATCCGGCCATGTGAAGTCTGTCCTCAAAAGTCCTACCTACGGTACGTTTCACCTCCTGAATTTTACCTATCTTTTAACAGAAGTCCTACGAAGAGCCATGTTTCATGCTCTATCTCCTGTCCCACTCACACTTCTAAGTATCTTTTACTCATACATTTTCCTGCAGCACTTTGTTTCGAGTAAAGTCAAATGCGTTTGCACTATTGCGCGTACCCCTGAGTAAAGTTTTATTGACAGCCGTCTTTCGTGAGAATTGAGCAAACGCCGCTAGAAAGTTGTGACGGGAATTTTGTTGAGGGCGGATTGTGTTGAAAATACGAAAAGTAGCCGCGATGGAAGTATGCGACCACCCAGCTTTGTTGCACTGCCTCCGACTTGGCAAGTTAGCTCAACGTAAACTCCAGGTTACTTGAGAATTGCATGCGCGTCGTCTCTTAGTTAACCTTGAATTTGCCAGATCGCACTGCCGTTAGTCTGCGCATAAACTAGTTGTCATGTGACTTAGATACTTGAGCAGCATTTTTACGACGTCATAAAGACGTTGTAATATCTCGAATTAACTTTACGTATCTGTACCGATTGCCTTAGGGGATCGTAATGTACCAGAATATTCCGTATTATCTTACAACGTCGCCGACTAATCTGGCCACAAAGGTTTCTGTTACCCTCTTGGTCGAACAGTTGACTACGTATTTTCGCCTCTCGGGAGATTGGTAGTTGTCGCCTTATTACGTTGACAATGCTTTTATTGAGATTAGTTCCGTCGTTTGATTGTGTAATAGCGTGACTCAAATGCAGGCGGTGTTGACCCGGGTGAGCTGGTGGGCTAGCTCAACGCCACCGTACGCGCACAGAGGCTGCGGTTTGGAGAACACTTTCACATGAGTAATAACTATGAAATAAGCGAGGGTCTTCCAGTGAATAAGCTGTCACTGATAATAAACGGATCGTGATTGGCAGCTGGATCTACAAAATACCACAGTCTCTTTGACGGTATTACGTAGTTGTGTATGTTACGTACGGTGGTGCTAACCTCCAAGATGGTCGTTTGCAAACCACACTGCTCTATAATTTCGGGCTCACCAATCGCGACGACACGACTACAACCGGTTGTGAGAGTCCTGGTTGCCCTGGTCCATCAACTACCATCCAGGAGAGCCCTCCGCGGTTCACATAGATAAAAAATACAATGTGATTGGTGCAATGCTGTTTTACACCGTCTGACCGATTGCTTTACATGTTACTATCTGTAGAAGTAGTTTTGGCCTAGAATGAAGTAACTGTATCCACAGCTCGGGGTTTTCTGTTTCTTCCTGGTCGAGGCTAACATTGTGCTTCAGTTAGTCCACTGCATGCTGTTAGTCGTACCACTTCGATTATTACAGTCACCTCGCCACAAAGGGTTTTAAATGCCCCCAACGCGGGCACATGGGCTCCCGGACAACATGCCGTCCGTCTGGCATGTGTTATTCGTGTGGCATGCGAATATCTGCAGTTCCCACCCCTCCCCCTGAAAACTTCTGAGGAAGACGTACGAATCACCCCGGCTCCAACGGGTAGATAGGGCGTACCAGATATGTTGAATGGCCGGACCCTATTCGAAGGGCGTATGAACCAATTTGGTCGTTGGCCTCAACAACAGGGAGTAAGCGTCGCAAAATTACTGTCAGTTTCGGACCCCCTGGCTGGACTGATCTACTACACCAGACCCACCTTCTCTGTTGACTACTCAAACTACTACGATGCTTCTGTCACAGCCGCATACAGACTACATTGGGCCTCCTGGATGGGCGGATTCCATCCGAGGGGCATGTGGACCGAACCACTACATGTTGCCGGCCTCCGACGGATTGTGAACCCCGTGCTTCGCCCCGCTGCCTTGTAGGTTAGGTTTATTCTAAACCAGAGGTTCCGAGCGAAGTTTCTCAAGCCAACCAAGAAACATGTGCCCCTATAACTGTCGATTTAAACGTATATTAAGCATGGACTTGGTCGTATGCTTTAGACGCAGCCCACTGGCCAAGGTGTTGGGATCGGCTTTGCTCCTATGTCATATTCTTCTTTACCAAATCACTCAATCTCACTATCCTTTTTTGTTAGCTAGCCCTTTACTTGGTGATCCACCTTTCTGGGTTTCTGACACACCAGAGACACCTCGTTTGTTTCTCGTGACGTAAATCGTGGCTAAACATAAACCTTCACGTACCACGGAACGACACTCATATTTGCCACCTTTAATATTTAAATACTTATGCAGATAAATTCACAAGCAGCTCTTACACGTACTTTGGAGACTCTCGCCATCGGCGATTCTTGTCTTACTGGAACATGGCTTCAGGTTTCTGACACAATGCTACATCTCCAATCTCCGTCAGCCGCTTCACCATACGGGTGCAGTGTGCGCTTCTCTGGAGACTCTGTGGCTCAACCCATTGGCCAAGACGGTGTTGGGACTGCTTTAAGCGCATACGGAAAGAAGGCACTACTTGATTGGATTCCGGTCAACAGCCGCTTTCTTGTTGTCATGCTTGAAGATATAGTTAGACCACTGAGAGGCACCCATTACAAACGCTGTTTGTTGTTGCGGCACATATATTCGCAAAATGTATTTCGGAAGTAGTGACCTCTTATCATCAACTCAACTGCAGTGCAGATGCAGTGGAAGACAATTTCTACCACCAGCTCACTAACCTTATACACACCATGTACATATGGACATTGTAGTAGTGGCTGGAGACTTGAACTCCCAAGTAGACAGGCTAAGAGCCGACGAGCGTGATTTGGGTGGCCCGCACTCTTATCGAACAGACAACTGTGAACGTTTGTTGCAGCTCTGCACTGATAACAGTCTGTTTTTGGCAAGTACTAATTTTCGACGTTCTAGGCGTCAGTGCGTTACCAATCGACCACCATCGTCAAGTCGGCAATTATAGACAGATTGACCACATGGTTGCGTCGATGTCTCCAAGACTGTTAGTCAACCTGGGGTACTTGCGAGGATTCCGGTCATGCATTGTTACTTGCCAAGTTCTCCCTGTGCTTTGGCGGAAAGCCACTTTGTCGTCAGTTGCAAATTGCCATACCTAAATTAGCTGACAGAAGCTCTTTACGCTTACCAGCGTACGCTTGCCTCTAATCTAGGTCCCTATTCATCAGACGATACATACGGCGTTCAGTGGGTACGTGGCGTACTCCCTCGTGTGGTACTACTGCTTGTTCAGCTGCCAACCGCCGGGTCTCTGTTCGGTCATTATAACTTCTTGACGTTCATTGCAGTATTCTCTCCAGCGGCCAGTACAATGCAGCACGCAAAGCCACTTGTTTTGGACTCCAGGAGCAACTACGAGAGGATCACGAGGCCTGATGGGCACAATGCACTGTTGGGGTGGTACACAGCCGCTGCTAGCAGGAACGGGTAGCATGACACCAGTGGTAGGTCTATTCGTAATCTGCAACGACGATTAGGACACCGGACTGAACACCTCCAACAGCAGTCCAGTTGGCCACTCGCGCCGCTAGCAATGTCTTTAGGCTCTGCCTACGCTCTGGTCTGTTGACGTTTCGCCGGTCGCAGAAACAAAGTCCCACTTGAATTCAAGTTTCTAAAACGTCACAACGTACCCGTTCTAGACTAACTTCCTGCTGCCTTTATTGTCGCCATCATCATCATAATCATCATCATAGACAGCAATACATCAGCGGTTCACACCAATGCCTAACTGCGACACAACCATGAAGAAACAGCAAACCCTATATATATATATATATATATAGGATAGAAGGAAAAAAGAAGGGGACGGGAAGGGACCTAACTACTGAAAATGACTACGTCCCTATTCAAACATTCAGCATCTAGGTGCCTACACCCTGCAAACAAACAACCGAGCTGCAAGTGAGAGTAAGGCGTCATCAGCGAGACAGCCTCCTTACGGCTTTCACTGCCCCGCGTCATTAAATGCACTCACTTCACACACAACTCGGACAAACAACGACAACATTCACGTCACTGAGCTCGATTAGCGGCCGTCTCACCTAGAGTCTCCAGCCACCGACTCTGTGAGTCGCGGGGGCCCCAGGCCGGGAGACGAACTCGATCTACAGTGGTAAACCCCTTCGTGAACGACCTCATTTCCCTACGCCAGGTCATTATCTGACCACCTCGCACCTTACACCAGTTGGTCGCAATGTCAGCGAACAGTGCTCGATGTCGAAGACGACTAGCTGGCATTCTGAATACGTGACCTAACCATCTAAGCCTGTGCAGACGTAGAGACTGGACAAAAGAACTCGTTTGACAATCACTACCAAACACCCGCTTCGTTACACCTCTTCGTTCTTTACACGCTGGTACCACCCGATACGAGCGGTTGAACGCAGACATCGGTGGTCAACTACTTGAAGACGGTTCACGTCTTCTACCCTGAGCGGCCAGGTCTCGCTGCGGTAAAGTAATACGGCCCTCACCGTTGTCTTGTATACGCGACCTCTAAGCTTCGGAGAAGTACCTCTCTGTCGCCAGAGATGTCCCAGATTAGCGAATACCATCCTAGCCTTAGAGACACGCGCTTCTATTTCATTCCCTACACCTCCACCACCACCGCTGATGCAGCTTCCCAGGTATACCAACCGGTCAACAACCTCCATGACTACATTATTTAACATCAAATCTACGTGGTCACAGTAATCCTGCAGAAGCACTTTGCATTTTGAGGCTGCAAAGCGCATTCCGAAGTATTTAACAGAACGCGAAATAGCGTCTAGCACTGTTTGTGCTGCTTGAAAGTTGTCAAACAGCAACACCTTGTCGTCAGCATAATCAAGATCAGTCAGTCTTTCAAAAGGTAGGAGGTGCACGCCGAAATCTTGAGTGCGGGTGCTGTTAATTTCACACGTTGCCTACTGTCGTGGATTCTAGTCTTCGAGATACGGCAAACACCGATATGCAGCGAGACTAACGTCCGTGCGAGAGCAGCCTGTTGACCTATCTGTTCTAGAGTACGAACGTTGAAGGCGCATATTAATTCACGTTCTAGGTCGAACCACAGGACGAGGGAGGTCTGGACTGAGTGGTGAGAGCCGAGATTTATCGGCACAGCGTTACTATGTTTAACTATATCTGTTGTGGGACCTGCGGAGAAATGAGCAGAACAGGGGGTCGGGAGGGGCCTGTGAGCTAAATTTGATAGAACAGTGGTGGCGGGGTCAGCAGTATCATGTTTTTCCTACCCACCCTGTTGTATGCAGCAGGCAGGATGACCCGATTTATACTGCGAGACGGCCGATGCAGTATGGGATTGTGTATGTTGTGAGGATTCATGGTTGTGTGTAGGCTGAGATACTTCCAGGATGCCCAAACCTAGACAGGAGAACGATTAGAGTTCTCAACCGAAGCCTTTGGCTCAAAAGCCTGCACCGCAAGGCAATGGGTTAGTGGTGGTGTACCAAAAGTGGCACGTTTTTCGGGAAGAGATGCCATCCATCTTCCAACCCCCAACCTGGAGGACCAGGAGACTGGTTTGTCAGACCTCTACCTGTAGGCCTGCCTGGTATGAGTAACTCTGTCCAGTTTTGCCCAGAAGGTCATCGAAATGCGCAAGCCGTCACACCACTTCAAGCTCCAATCTCACCTTGACTGGCATTATTAGTGGGTGGAGGCACAACCTTAGTTAAGGAGCTGACGGCTCTGCCTCAGAAATTCGGGGTCAGCGAGGTCGTTCCAAATTGTTAGTGGGGTTCAGTAAAAATAGTCTGTTCGCGTACAAATAACCGGAGGGCTAGCCTTATTCTGATTGCGTCAAAGGTGGTCACAGCGATTGTTCTTTGTAGATTAAACAAAACGCGCGAAGAACATATCGATAAGGAGCGAGCTGTGTTTCGCTCTAGCCATGGCTGGATTGTTCATATCTTCACACTTCGCCAGATGTTCGAACTGCGCCATTTATATGGAAAGCCAACAAGTGTTGTCTTATTGGATCCCAAGGGGCCTTCGGTTCAGTTGACATGGTTGCACTCTGGAACTCTTTACCGATGAAGGATGTATCAGAGTAGTATGTGAACATTTTGAGTTACCGTCACATCTCGAGCAGGGTTAGGGCTTATGGCGGCATATCGTCGACCTTTAACATCCCAATTGAAGTGCAACAGAACTGTCCGGCCTCCTTTTCCTTATTCAACTTTGTTGTAGACAATATCTTAGAGTGTGCCCTGACAGACTTAATATAATGATGTGGAACTGCTACCAGGCATTTGACTTGAGGATGTGGAATACACAGGCAACAGTGATTTCATCTGTGAGGGTTTACAGTGGGCGCAGAAAATCTTAGACAGACCGGAAACTCCAGTTCGTCAGTTTTGCATGGCCTTTGTACCTACTAAACGCAAGTTTCTGTCACAAGATTGGCGCGACTCTGTGCTTGGTCTCATTCTTGATGGTGAGACATTGAACACATTTGAGTAGTTGGCGTATTTTGAGAGTTGCATCAATGCTAGTTGAATGTGTGGTGAGATCACGAATGATGTAAGGCTTGGACAATTCACGCCGTCTGTGGCGTCGGCATGATCTCAGTCTTTCTGTGAAGGACCGAGTGTACAATGCCATTGTGAGTAGTTCTACCGTACGGGTGGGAAATCTGGTCCATCCGCCTTTTCATTGTATCGTGGCTTATATATATATATACTACAGTAAGGAATGTTCCCTGTGCCGTTCTCAGATTGTGGACTGTTGTACAACGTGATACCAGACAAAACAGAGTCCTTTGTACATATCAAAATTAGTACTCATTCAGCGTACGACCAGTTGTCTCTCTCCATAGGTATCTAGTGTGTCGACAGTAGAGAAACATTCTCGAATGAGCTTGAGGAAAAATTCACGGCGTACCAATAAAAATGATTGTAGTAGCCACTGCAGTCGTTGTGACGCCAAAAAAATAAATACAGAAGTGTAGATCCCGACGATCAGGAGATCCGTGATGCCAACCTGGTTGATACTGACAGTAAGAAATAAGTCCGGCAGTTCGACGTGTTTATTGGCATTCTCAGTTGGTGAAATCATTGATGCAGCCCTTGTACCGTGCTGATGATGGCGACAGTATGCGAACTGTCTTCATTATATCAAAGTAGGTGGAAGTACACTTACTGATCAACAGTGTACGTGTCTATGAAAATCACTGCTTCGAAATGTACCTATGAATTCTGTTTTTTGCGGCATTTCACCGAGTTGGCCGGTGTTGCTTTCGCAACCAACTGTAGCTTGTGAGGTCACTGCCACTCTGGTGCAAGTCCAAAATGGCTGATTTAATGAATTCCTTTTGTTTTCTTGTAGCTCACTTGTTTTCTCGAGGTGGGCTAAATATGCCACTCATGCATTACGTGCATCACACGATGTATTTATTTTTTTTTACCAAAGCCTGTGAACATTTTCACTTACACGTATAACACAATCTCGTCAGCCTGTTACCTACGTCATCTGTGGCGACCGAAAGACGTTCGGCTGTTACCGAAAGGAAGAGCATGTAATGCTTGCAGACGTTCCGTTCTGCTATATGGTTCGGAAACGTGACCTGTTAACAACGAAGCTATCAACAGACTTGTTGTAACTGACCATCGTTGTCTCCAACAATTAGCCCACATCAAATGGAATGACCGCAGGGCAATACGGCCGTACATTGGCGCGTGTTCCGGGACGCCCGGAATGCGCGGTCAGTTGGTCAAATGATCACACTGTACAGTCTGCGATGATTGGGTCACGGGTTCCGCATGTCACCCGGGGCGTTTACTTCACCGGGTGTTACATACTGACACAACCAGCAGTTGGGAAAACCGCGTGACGGTTAGGCAACAAAGCGGTCACCAAACAGGAAGCCCCCGACTGTTCCGTTGAGTAGGGTTGGCAGGTGTTTTCTGCCTCGTTGGGGTCCTCGTAATCACTCAACCTGCTGGCTAGAAACGCTCTCCGAGATGGTGGTGCGTCGCAGTCATTGGTGTAGCTGTATTTACATCCTTTCCCGTTCTTCTGCTTGGTCTTCTTTTATTCATTCTTAGGCTTTTCAGTTAATTTTTTTGTTAGGTTATTCCATGCCACTGCTGGGGTGAGCGGCGGTCGGAGCCGCAGTACCTTCTGGTCACGTTCAAAGTCGTTGTGATAACAATGTGGTATTGAGAACCAGGGTAGCTAATCCATATTTTGAAACATTTGGCTTTCAATTATATACGGAGTAACTTGCATTACGCCATACGGCCACTCCGACTGTCATGTGTTTTGTGGTTACCGGTTTTTTCTTTACAGTTTTTAATGACGCTGTCTCCAGTATGTTAGTCTAGACTTTAAGTGTTTGTGTATGAAGCTTTTTTCTCCATCTTGCTTTATCCTTTTGGCGTTTGTGTACTATTGTAGCATGATGGTAAACCGTTGACGGATTGTTGTCGACGCTGTTGACAATGTGAGTGATGATGCCGATGCTGATGTGGACAAACAGGTTATGTTCAATAGCCCTATGATAAAGTATTTCTCACTTAGGTTGGTGCTGGTGACCACTTAGCCAGCTGAGCGATGAATAAGTTAATGTATGCAGCTCGGGAAGTTAGCCCATTTCAGGTTGACCCACACTCACATTTGGCTGTGACCTTTTGGCTAGCTTCCCTCGAGTGGAGACACTCGATTGGGATGAACAGTCCGTCTTTGTTTCTTCTCCTGCAAAACTGATAGAGCTCATTACACACTATTCACACAAGTTTGTGCTTGAGAGTTTAGATATGGTCATTGTGAGGTTACCGGCACTGTGATTAGCGCGTTGGCCTCACAGACATGAGGGCAAGACTGTGAATTCCGGTCAGGACGAAAAATTGTAATTCTCTTGAGCTTTGCTAAGATCGTGCCTTCTTCCGAGGTGGGCTAACCGAAAAGCTTATCTGATTGAGAAGGCTGCTATCTGTTGTGAGTGATGTTCAGTCTAAACTAATCTAATTTCCCCATATACTATCATTTTCAAGAAGGCAAACGACCCCATTCGGTTTTTTTCATGTCTGTCAGCGAGATGGAATGTCGCCCACTGTTCTCTCTCGGTTCTCAAGAGCTGGTCTGCAACTCTCAGTAGTGACAAGCGCTTTGCCAAATTCACTTTAATCAAAAGTCATCTGCAATTCGGGGTCGATAGATTGCATAATATTGCTGTTACCACCTATCGAAGATTGTCCCGGCATTGTCTTCTCGTTTTGTGTAAAATCAGTTCATGAGATCAGATCATGGACATACTGTTGAGTGACTTTTCGGGAGTATCGACATATCTCGATGTCACCATTGTGATGGGTATCACTCCTGATTTTCTCGAAAAGCTTGACTGTGTTCTCATTCGAATTCCAAAATCCGGGTCTTAACTTAGGGCGGGGTAATGCAGTCTGTTTATACGGTCGATCAGATACGTGGGTTTTATCGTCGACCGCCTTTGCCGCTTCCCTGGGTCAGCTAATGTCGACACAATCAATCAAATGCTCCATACAGTTGTTGAGTCACATACTGCCAACGCCGCCGCACATTATTTACCGAGACCACCAACAGCTAAGTAAAGCCGCGTGGTGATTAGGCAACGATTTGGTCGCATACTATGAACACCTTGATTACTCCATTGAATACCGCGAGTAGATGTCGCCTGTCTGGCTGGGGTCTTCCGGATGACCCAGGTCGCTGATTAGAAATGCTGTCCGAGGTGGCAGAGTACTGCAGCTAGGAGTGAGCTTGCAAAGTTTCTAATTTTTCCGTTTAACCTTTTTTATCCTCGTATTTTTTGGTGAATATTTTCGTCTGGGTTGCTGCATATCAATGCCATGGCGAACTCCGGCCTGGACCACGGTATCTTCTGATCAGGTCCATAACTGTTAAATGAATGACTGAGTGAAAATTATTCATATCATTGAAAGGCGTTCCAACATGAACAGTTAACCGCTGCCAGAGCTGTGAAGCCTTGCTTATTGACTGCGTTTTTACATTCAAGTATCAATCAACAACCGGAATCCTGTGGGCAGACGCATTATCACGATGTATTGCTTCGCACATCACGGGAAACGAGGAGCTTGTGGTTGTAATCATTTCGGGAATCACGGTTGCATGGCAACAGAGACACTTGAGGACCTTCTCATAACTGTCCCAAAGATCCAATAACTGATAGGATGAGACTCAGCATTACAGAGTCCTCAGGGGTATCTTCGTAGTGGGTATCCTCAGAATCTCTTTAATGGCGGAAAGATGTAGTTATTGCGAATTGTTTGTCTTTCTATTGTTACTTCCTGCATCTAGTTTGGTGAATGTGTCATCTTCCACTTGGTCTCAGAACACAGGTTCTGTAGCAACTTTATCGCGACCATCCTGGTATCATTCGGACCTGCTACTTCGGATGTGGACTAGTTTCACATGGATTTGAGC
Source organism: Paragonimus westermani (assembly GCA_008508345.1). NCBI lineage: Eukaryota > Metazoa > Platyhelminthes > Trematoda > Plagiorchiida > Troglotrematidae > Paragonimus > Paragonimus westermani. The sequence continues at coordinate 153,981 of QNGE01001381.1, read as the reverse complement.
GGTTTGCAAGGGTTATTCTTCTTGCACACTGGCTGTCAAGTCCCCATCGAATGCTGAGTTGTAATCGTGACTAGTGCCTGAGGTACCGTGATTCCGCGTGCACACTGACTTCAGGGTATCAGTGAGCGGCCGGAACTTCTTATTGGTTGTCGACGCGTACAGCAAGCGGTCTACTGCAAACAATGTTGACATCCTCAACGGTGCGAAAGCTGGACCAACTCTTCAGCCATTTCTGAGTACTTGGAACAATCCTTCCATATAACGAAAGTCGGTTCATTTCCCGTACATCCACGGACTTTTGCTAACAGTGAAATCAACCAAACACCATCAACGCCCTATCGTTCACAACCCAATGGCTAAGCCGAACCACTCATGGGCACTCAGGTATTTTCAAAGTCAGGAGTATGTAACATAGCCGACACCTTCGAGGGGCTTCTCAGTGGCCGAACGATCCGGAATCTGCAAATTCCGGAATGAAACTCACTGGATGAGACTCTAGTTGGGCACAGATCACGAACGTCAAATAATCTGGTATATCCTTCTAAGTCTCTGGCAGCAGTTTGACCAAAGACTAGATTTCGTCCTAGCCAGCGAATATTGTCGGATACAGATTGCACGGACATCAGGTCGAATTTAGGGCATTTGGGGGTTTTTGTAACTGAATCAACGGCCTGCGAGCGCGTAAACAGATAAAGGAATAACGGTTAGTGAAACGGCGTATAACGGGACGACGGTCAGCGGTAATGAACAATAGACTACGGAGTATGTACGACTAGTTCGTAACTTCCTGGCCGACCCAACCACCGGAGGATAACGCATGAACGCAAAGAAAAGCCTAGCCTTCGGACGGAGCTCCTTCATGTCACTCAATCCGAAGACAACACGGTCATAAAACAGATCATATTTGAAGGGTTTGTGACTAGTCTGGAGTACAACTCAAAGGTGGACCAAATGAAGAGCCAAACAGTACAGTGATGCGCGTAGGCGGGATCTAGGCCTGTGGGCGCTGTGGCATGTCGATAGGGTGCCAGAGATTTGGTATAAGGGTTGAAGGGCGAAGTGGCACATGACCGTGCCAATTATGAAGGTCACTCGCAAGTGTCTTTGCCACGCAATATTCTCGGGGAACCGGCGACTTCCCCGATAGGGAGTCACTGTTGTATAAGGTTCAGGTTGGTCTACAAACCTGGATACAGCAGAGGGTATCAGTTGTGAAACAAACGGCTCATTGAGAAAACCGGGAATCATGTCCGAAAGAACCATTGAACAATGCCAAGGTCCAAGTGACAAGATAGAGACGCAGTACTTCAAAGGTCAAGAGGGAGGACCAAGTGCTATCAACACTCCCTCAATTCAGCCGTGCGAGAACTGCAGTGATCCCACTCCAGGTTACCCTTCAGTCATGCAGGTACAGTCAGCGAAATATTGAGAGGTTCATCCCCTGACGAAGCAAACAAAGCGAGTCTTGTAATCTTGCTCGATCGAAGATAGGAGAGTATCATCATGTTCCAGGTTGTGCAAACCCACAGTCAATCAAGTTTCATTGGTACGAAGTGAAGCGGGAATTTAGTGGTTGGGATTTTCTGAGACAGGCTCATTGTCGGATGGTTGGTTCTGTGCCCCTTCAATTAACCAATCAGGCTGTGCGATGGAATGTTTGTACGTTTCTGCGTCATCTGTTCCGTCGTTTGCTTTTTGACATCCCTCTAGTAACCTGATTGGCTCTAAAGTGAAGACAGCCGTATGTGCTCATCGTGGCTGATTCGTTCTTTGTCCGGACTGCCTTTCGTGATCATTGCTCACCGTATCTTCTCAGAGTCCACGTAACTTCCTGTTTGTCTCGTTCCAGGTAGGCGTTGTTTATGGTTACTTCTCAGTTCAGAAATAAAGCCGTTTGACCATCGCAAGATGTACATTGAGTTTTGCCCAAGTCAGTGAGTACCTCTCTAGTAGAAGTACTTAGTCAAAACCGAGGGGCGACGCTGTTACCTATCACCACCTGCACAATATTTTGTTTTTATGATGATTGCACGATTACAAAGTCTTAATGTCTACGCGCATTACCTCTCGTTTTAAATGCTGGCTATTTACCAGCTTCGTTGAATTGAGACAGCCGTTTGGTTTTGTCTCTGTACTATTGTAAGGAAACAAAACTTCATTCTTTGCCGTATGACCGCTTGCTGATGTCTCCGATTTATCCGATTTCACGGGGGAGAGTGGACTCTTGCTAATCATGCCTCTTGTTATTCGCGATTAAGGATCACGCCGGTTCCATTGGTGAACGCAGACACTGGTTTGGATGTCAGGCCTCCTTTCTAAGGTGCAGTCAGCGGTCAGCGCACCACCCGAGCGCATATGAGACGAAATGAGGCGATAATATTTAACCGCATCTTTTTCTGTGTTGCTCGAAGTCTTGAAAGTCATGTATTTGTGGTGTGAAACAAACGGGGAAGGCACTATTAATCGTGTTGTCAGTGTTTATTCGTTCTCAGAGCTTTAGCTTACCACCTTTTAATCACTCTGAATGTGATCGTTACCCTCATCACCATGAACAACAATACATCGATGGCTGGTACTGATAGGTACCTATTATACTGGCATAAGAAAGAGCCATAGTTAGGAGGGAAAAGAGGTGGATTGATCACAAAACCCCAATGTCTGAACTCATTTATTCATTACTATGGTTTCCCCATCTGGGGAATGATTAGCTGAATTGTTGATGACAATAAGAGTGCATCCAGAGGGCAGTTCCAGTGCGACATTCACTATTTTGTTTCGTTACTTCTCCTCATTTCCTAAAAAATTCGGATCAACAGTATCAATTTACAAACCACTGAACTCGATTGATCGACGTCTCTCCTGGTGTTTCCAGTCACGAATCACCCCCACCTTAAGTGCAAATGAACTGGAATGATTAATTTGGTGATCGCTGTTCTGGTGTTCCTAAATCTTGTTTCATTTTTTCCGTGTCCAACTTCAGTGGGCTGTTGTCTGCAAAAGGTATCCGGCTTGATTATTTGATGTTCATGGTACATGGCTCAGCGATCTTAATCTATGAATGCTTAGACATTGTGTAAATAAACTCGTCTGACATCTCCTATCACATCAGCTTTCTAACCTCATCAGTGTTTGCCTGTCACTGCCATCCAACGTATAAATCGGTAGTGGAATTTTTTTAGTCTGTGTGCGCCTCCCTTCTTTCTTAGATTAGCATTTATCTTATTGTTGACCTATTCCTACGTCCCCGGTGCTTTAAAGCCACGCCTCTGCTACAAGATGTGAGCCAGACTGATTTTGAACTCCATAGGCTCAGATGTACCTGCCTCCGTTTTATTAACTTTACTCCACTTTCTGTGTACACCAGCCGATGAAACAACTTTAACGACCTCATTATTCAGAAAGAAAATTCTGTGTGCTGATTGCTGTTTTGTGGAGGCACTTGGCAGCACAACAACTGCATTCACGCGACCGAGCTGTAAATATTCGACTGTTATTCGTATCCACCACAGTTTCCGTTTATTTGCTCATTGCGATGTGCGTTCATTGCTTGTGTACGGCTGTGTCCACCTATTCCCGCGATCACTCAGTCAAATTGCTGTTTCCTGGCCGGTGTGGTAGACTAGGCTTTTTGGATAATTCTTAAGGTTTCATTTGGTTCTGATAATATATTTTTCAGTCTTTAGGTGTCTGTTTGGTGAGGTTATCAGGAATTCCATTTCTTTGGCAAAATTGTACTGTGTTACGTAGTTTACAGACTTGACAGAACGGGTCTCCTTGGTATGTCGGCAAGAAACAACAAAATTTGTTTGGCATACCCTTCCCACCGATCTACGTTCGTGCTGCTGGTGGTGCGCATGGTCAACCTTACGGTTACGGGTTCGTGTTGTAAGTACTCCTAGTACCCTTTCTGCCTAGATTCAACGAAGTCATGTGCCACAACGGTTTTGGGCTCATACATTAAAACCGTACCACAGCCGTTATTTGAACTCAGTTCACGCCTGTTTGGGACAATCGTGCTAACCCCTGTGCCATCGGTTTCACAGTAGGCACGACCGAATTATTATATGCAAGTGCTCAGCCGCATATGAAGATATTGATGTAGTCGTTAGTGCGGTTGCTTCGTGGAAGTGTGGAAGAAGTTCACACATCGTTCGTGACAAGGATGTGCACCACCTACGAGCTATAACAAAAACGAAACTAGAGTCTAGTGCTTCTTTTCCAAAAAGGTCGGCTGATGTGTGAGAGGGCGAGAGCCATAATAACTTATGGACGATGTTCAGTTTGTCAGCAAAACCCCCTACTGGTTACCACTAATCAATGTATCATCCAACGCGTTTAATGAATTTTATTTCATCTTAAAAAGAAGTCCTAGCCGTGGGGTCATCGGTTGGAGTTGATAGGACAGTTAGTGTGTCTTCTACGACAATCGGGTGCTCTGAGATTTACGTAGCTGAACGTTCTAACATAATTCGGTCCTGCTTAGTGCGAGGTTAATGGCGTAGTGGTCGACGCGATTATCTCGTGAAAGTGTCGATTGAATTCAAATTCTGACTGTGACAAGGGTATGCACTACTGACGAGCTCTAACAAAGGCGATCCTCATATGTTGTCCTTTTCGAAAGGAGCTGATTGAAAACTCTGTGAAAGTGCAGGAGGCATGAGGTGTGTGTAAGCTGTATCACTCAATATCCATTGCCACTTATCAGTTGAAAACGTTGTCCAAATATACAAGCAAAAGATTCTGTTTAGTTGTCCCAGTGTTACAGTCCAGTAGAGTCTCTTCTACCATGATGCAAATGTAGTATTTACAACCCGTGATGTGCTCTACCGGTTAGTTCTAACAAGCGTAGCAGCTTTGCGACGGCTAAAACATGGGGTAAAAATGAGTCGCATTGGCTTTAGAACAATTCCGCGCGTATTCCGGAACGTTCGGGATGCGCGATCAATTGGTCAAGTAGTTACGTTGCACAGCTTGCGATGGTTGGGTCACGTTCTCCGTATGCCAGCTGAGCGTTTACCGTACCGGGCATTATATACTGAGGGC
>QNGE01001381.1:119856-148655 GCA_008508345.1 Paragonimus westermani | reverse complement strand
GATGATGAACTTTTACGATCAGTTATGTAAGACTCAGCCATTTAGAGCCACGTCAGTCGGCATGCTGGTTCACCAATATGTGAAATTAAACCGTTGGTGAAACTAGGCTGGGAAAGCTTCAAAGAATCCACCTTGTAAATGTCCTCTTACTCTCCCTTGTTGCTGGCTTGTTTGTGTGCACCTTATAGCCATCTTGGTGTTATTCGGTTGAATTTGGACATAGGGGCTTCGGAACTTCAGCTACATCCCTTCCCCTTCTTTTATCTCTATACTAGCTTCTTTTCTGTGGTTGTATAACAGGTAAGCATCAGTGCTAACCACCGATCTCTTGTTATTGGTGAAAATGCCGATCAACTTTCATCCAGATGTACAGTTGATTAAAATTGCAATTGTTTGTTCCATCATCATCTTTCGGACTTCAGGTGGTACTATTTGGTATTCAGACGGGAGCCAATAATCGGATGTTAGCATCTGAAAATGGTAGCAGTGTTTGCCAGCGTTGCTATGATTCCCACCTTCTCGCTCATGCTCATCTTACCCATCACAGCATGCCAACTAGCTAACAACGATTACTTCGCCTGTCCGTCCGACTGTCAACTGGTCGGACCGGTCTGTACTGACCGGGATCAAACCAATGGGTGCATGGAAATTTCATTCTGCTCTTCCCTCGTACTTAGGAAAGTCTTCCACATCCATCTCCAGTTATCTGCTCACCTTTTACATTTGCTAGTGCGTGTGTGCGCGTGCTATGCGTTGCGCCGCATCCCTTCATTGGTGAAACACGACGGTGATTGGGACCAGTCTTCGATCGACATTGCTTTTGTCTTCTCGATCTGGTGGTTTGTTGCTGAGGCTAGATTCCAGTATGCAATCTGCCTGGTCTGTTCGCTTTGTGGGTTTATTTTAGAATCCCAAAGTTGACCCAACGGTCGATTTACGTAAACTGCTCATTTATGTCAGCTTGACACCCACCGATTGATTTGTGCTGTGGCCGGTGATGTCGTCACTCGGTCCCCCACTTGGTTCTGATCTCGCGGAAATTCTGTTCTTATTTTCTGTCCTATTTTTTGTTTCACCACTAGACTACTCTTGCTTTTTTCACCTGTCGTCATCGCACAACTCATGCAACACGTCCTTGTTCCTATGTACAAGCACTTTTCTTCAGGAGTTCGAATTTTTCCAGGTTTACCAACGTTGACAGTGACATTGGTGCTGACCGCCCCGGTCACATAGCCGGGTGTTCTAATCCCAGTCACACCAACTGTTTCTGTGAGGGCTTAGGTAGTTTGTCATTAACCATGCCTTGCCCTATGCAGCTCTTAACTTGTGTGGTTTATAACCTACTTCAGTTTTTTTACCCGGAATACCCTGGCTTAGGCTGTTTCAGTGATAACCTCATTGTCTGCCAGAGCCACGGTTGTGAGTTGAAGTCGTACTTCCATGCGTGTCGCCCACCTGTCATATAATGATACTCACGTTATGATAAAGTAGTTCGAAGCTTCACTTTTTTTTAGCAGACCCATCTGTACTGTCAGCTGCTGGTTTTATGTTTTGATTGAAAACCGTTTGTGACAGTCGATTTCAGTAGCTCTCAAAGTTGGCGTAAATTCTTCAGCACAAGACCCGACCCAGCAAAACATGTAATCTAATTTTTGATCTATTGTGTTTTTCTCTCTCATTTCAGTCAGTATGAGAAAAACGCCGAATTCGCTCAACTAGTTCAACAAAAGCTAGATGCTTATAAAGCCGATGATCCACAAATGGGTGAAGTGAGTCGGTATTTTTATATATGATTCCGTCGTCCTCGTGTTCATGGTAAATAGATTTGATACTTAGACACTGTCACACCTCGCTTGTGTTTTGTCCGTTTTGATAATATACTCATGTTAAAAATCATATTGAAGTCGATCCATACGACTGGTTCTTTTCTCATCTTGAAATTGTGAGATGTTGCTACAAGACGTTGATCGTAGTCTGGTTATAGCTGCCAGCCAACTTCCAGAATGCTGACCCCTGTGCACCTGGGTATCAGCATCTTGTCAGCTTGCAACCTTGTTGCTAAATTATCGACTGATATATGCTGTATTCTATAGTCTTTACCTTCCGTAGTATTCGATCACTAATCCAGTTCACGACGTTTCCGCCAGACTTACTCCCGTGTATGGTTCGCAGACCTGAAATTTGCGCACATTGTCTTTTGGTGTCTAATTATCCTCATCCTTTGTCAGGACTTCTTGGTGTGTATATGGGATTGTTCCACATTTGCGTTTGTTATCTCCTCAGATGTGGGCATACGTTACGCTTTTTCTTTTGTTTTCGGAATGTCTCTTCAGCCACGTGTTATTTATCTAGGCTGTTATGAGCTGGGATTTATCACGAGCGGCTAGGAAGTTATCCACTCGTGAACCATAAACGATGTCGTCGTTCCCTCAAATAAGACCGACAGCAGTTGTGTATCAAGGTAGACCGCACGACCAAGTGTATCACCGATTGAAAATGTACACAAACGTGAGTGTACGACATCCATGGATGAGCTTATGTCCTTCTGAGTTGACGCTACTTTGAACGGCTTCATTTACCATCCTTAGACTTGTTACTAACAGAATTGTTGACAAACTGAAGTAAAATATATTACTTTAAGTTCGTACTATGATTATCTGGAGGCTTGTTCTGATCCGTTTACTGGACTTATCCTATTCTCTAGTGTCTGATTTCTCTTGTTGGGTTCTAGGGTCCCCAAAAAGACCGAAGTCAGTTGATCTTGCTCGATCGCGGCTTCGACCCTATCTCTCCGGTCCTGCACGAACTGACCTTCCAGGCAATGGCGTATGACTTGTTGGCAATCGAGAACGATGTTTATCGGTCAGTCCGGCACCCATCTTATTTTCTACAATACGTAATGTAGAACATACGAGCACTAACGGGAAAAATGGCTGTTTTTCAACCAGTTGATATGGGTGCATGAGGTTTTTAATTGCACAACTGCTTTCGAAGAAGGTACGGTTTGTTATCCTATCATCCCCAAAGCTGGCAAAGTAGCATGCATTCAGGGCTCTCTTAGTATTCCACTACTTACTTGCATTTCCCCAGCTTCTTAACTTAATCGGTCTATGTCCTCTTTCATTATGTCCACTTATCAATAATAGCTATGTGAATACCTCGGGACCGGAGGAACGCATCAAAGAAATCATCTTGGATGAAAGTGACGAACTGTGGTGTGAACTTCGTCATCAACACATCGCCGTTGTTTCCCAGCAGGTAAACTGATGTGGACGCGTGTGTGTGTTTGTGTTGACCTTACTATACTTGTTGGTGTCTGTGGTCTTCTATCGATTCTTTTCTTCAGCTTTGTTGGTATATTGTTTAATGAGTGGTCTGTCTGGGTTTTCGTAGTTTAATGAGAATTTTGATCTTCATCCCTATCTTCTCTGGGATGCACTAACCTGCACTCCTATACTGCAACGCTTCTTGTATTACACTTCAAAAATCTTTCTTCTTAGTTTAGGTCTCGTCATTACAGCCCCTCTCTGTTCAGTTTCCGAGAGATAAGAGTTTCTTTTCCAGCATTGGCCGGCTGGACAGAAAGGCCCCACTGTCACACCTCCCAGTCTTATTCCTTCGGGTTTACACTGGATATGTGGTGTGTTGGTGGAACTGCAATTGGTGCAGCGCAAGCCAATTGCAGTGATGGATAAGCGCAGGCGTCCTTTGGCTTCGGTCACTGTGACAGGCTAATCCGAATCGGATGTCGCCAGCCGTATGCTTTGTTGGTGTACTGTGTGATGAATGGTCTTTCAAGTCTAGAGCTTTATGTCCACTGTGTCGGAGACGCGAGTCTATTATTCTAGCACCGTTATCCACTTGAACTCATCTCTAGATAATTGTCGATCCAAGCGCTTCTCTCTTTTGTTCTGTGGTGACGCCGAAGCCAAATCTCGTGGCCAAGCTCGAATGAGAATCTCACTGAGTTCCGGAACAGTGCAATGTTTGTTCGATTTAGTTCCCTTGAACAGTCGCCTACGCACTATCAGACTCAATACATTGATTAAAGTCTGTCAACACAAGTGAGAAAACGTTGTGTTTTCATTACATCGGCGTATGCTTCAACGGATTGCTGTTCGGATGCTGCCAAAGATGCGTTCTGTGGACGCCCTCGTTGACCCTCTGAGGCAGACTGAGCACTCAGATGTCATAGTACCTGCGGGCTGTTCGAATGCTCAGCTTGGCCGTCTTTCACTAGAGGATAGGCGACTGTGAGGTATTTTTGGTGTCCGGATGCAACGCACTGATAATGGTGAAAGACTACTGCAGCTGTGCGCGTCCCACGGTCTGTATATTGGAGCATTGCATTTCAACACAAGAAGAGACACTGTGTTACATGGAGACCTCCCTGTGCTTCTCAGCCGTGGACTCGGCTCAATCATATGACAGTCGGCTACAAGTGGCGCAACCCTGTTAAAGACTGTCATGCTCTTTGGAACAACCACCTGAATTTGGACCATGTTATTGTACATGCCCGTTCTGTTTTGGCACTTGGCCAGAGGTCAGTGCAAGATACTTAACTGACATTCGAGCGAGGAAAGTATAAAGGTTGCATGTCGAGATACATTGGTGAACAAATCGTCCAGTTCCAGTCGTATAAAAGAACCTAACGAACACTGGGAACAAATCACAGCAGCCGTGAGAGCATGTTGTGAGGATGTGTGTCTCGAAGGAGCTGTTCTTTTGTGAAAGAACTGAATTTCTCTCACGTCGGTAAATCTCCTGAACAAGTGTTGCTGGATTCCACCTAATTCTGGATATGACGACGACAGTTGAGGACTTAAACGCAAGCTGACTAAAAGTTTGCACAGTGGCTGTGAGTACCACTTGTTCGAATAATCGAGAGAAATGGGAAGAGCGTTTTTTGTGAATACGGCGAAAGGCTTTTCTCCCTGATTCGTGGTAATACTGGCCGTTGGGGTCGGTGCAATTGAGACCATATGCGGAAAAGGTGGTTCACTTATCACCAGTCGATCGCGCCGACGTGACAGGTAGGCTGAACATATGGTAAAAGAGTTCAGCTGGCCTCAACCAAACGGTGTGGACGACAGAACCCGAATGGTCAGTTATTGTGTTCTAGACGGCTCTCCGTCGGAATCAGAAGTGGCCCTGGAGCTCGTGTTATTAAAGCATAACAAAGCTGCTGGACCGAGTCTTCTCTGTCCATCTCTTCTCAAGGGTGATGGAGAGAGATTGACATCAAGACTGACGAGGCTCTCCCAGACGAGTTGGGGAATTGAAGAATTAACTCGTGTTTGGGGCCTATCAACAGTAATTCCCGTTTCGAAAAGGGCGCCTGAAGTCTGTGTGAGAACCACATGGGCATCAGTCTAGCATGTGTTGCGTCCAATTTACTGTCTGGCCTCGTATTACGTCGGCACTCTAGGCCCAGATGAAGCCAGATACGTAAAAAATCAACGGGATTTGGGCTGGCGCGGGGTGCGTTGAGCATATGTTTACCTTGCGATGAATCTTGGGGCATCGGCACTCTTGTGAACAGCTGATGGTCGTGGTGGTTTTAGATCTAAAGGCTGCTTCCGATTCAGTTGCTTGTAGCGTTCTCTTGAACTGTCTTTTTCTCAGGGGAGTACCAGGGAAATGCGTAAAGCTGTTGAGATCACTGCATGCTCACTCCGCGAGCAGGGTGACAGTTTGTGGACAACTGTCTCGGGCGTTCATCACTTCTAGTGGTGTTCATCTGGGGTGTCTGATCTGTGTCTTCCTGATCAGTTTTGTTATGGACGACATTCTGGTAAGTGAGTTCGAGGATTGCAGTGAGCTTGGTGTCGAGCTTCTTTCTGGCGCTCGGTTGACCGATCCGGAGTAAGCGGGTGACGTTGTCTCACTTAGCCCTTCTGCCGAAGAGATGCAGACCAAGTTGGCCAAGGTGAGTTACCGAGCTGGTTTATGTGTAATGCACTTCGGATCTTCAAAATGCAAGATGCTGCTTCGAGACTAGGGCATGCCAACTTCTCTCTCCATTACAGGTAATCCTCCTGACATTGGGGACACTTCGACATACTTGGGTAGCACTGTCTTGTCAGCCTGTGATATCAGCGAGAATAGCAAAGGCACGAATTGCCTTTGCCCACCTGCGTCGTCTGTGGCATCGACGAGACCTTCGGTTGTCACTGAATGAAAGGATATGTAACGCTTTCGTACGCTCAGCTTTGCTCTGTGGTTCGGAAACGTGGCCTTTTCGCGACGAACATGTCAACCGACTTGTTGTGTTTGACCATCGTTGTCTCCAACAATTAACTCCGGTCGTTCATCGGGTCGTATTTCGGAACGTTTGGGTTGCGCGATCAGTTGGTCAACTATTCACGCTGTACAGTCTGCGATGATTGGGTCACGGGTTCCGCATGTCACCCGGGGCGTTTACTTCACCGGGTTTTACATACTGACACAACCAGCAGTTGGGAAAACCGCGTGACGGTTAGGCAACAACGCGGTCACCAAACAGGAAGCCCCTGACTGTTCCGTTGAGTAAGGTTGGCAGGTGTTTCCTGCCTCGTTGGGGTCCTCGTAATCACTCAACCCGCTGGTTAGAAACGCTCTCCGAGATGGTGGTGCGTCGCAGTCATTGGTGTAGCTGTATTTACATCCTTTCCCGTTCTTCTGCTTGGTCTTCTTTTATTCATTCTTAGGCTTTTCAGTTAATTTTTTTGTTAGGTTATTCCACGCCACTGCTGGGGTGAGCGGCGGTCGGAGCCGCAGTACCTTCTGGTCATCCTTAAGGTTGTAATGACGACGATGAAAGCCGGAGATATATGCATGAGGACGTCGAAGACAACGTCTGTTACTTGTGGAGTTAGAAATACCTCTAATTGTCAAGTAAAAAAATCGTTTCCGCGTTTACGCCATCGGCTTTGGTTCACGGAACGGACGCATGACCACCTGTACGGACGACACAATCCTTCCGTATTTGACAACCGTTGTCTCGAACAGTTTGCCTTTAGTAAATTGCTTGATTGTGTGGAACACCATAGTTCCTTAGCAGGTATAGAGGAAGTATCCAAGTTTGTTGCCGATAACCGAAATCAGAAAAACGCTGTCTACACCGGTTGAAGCATGCACTCCGCACACCGAAAAAGCGTCTGCCACACCAATCAGTGTTCAAGAGTGTTGACAGCTGAGAAAAAATATAACGCGGACAGGCGATCATGTGTTTAAAGACCACGAAAGTCTTGATCGCATCCCTGATCAAGCATGGAAGGTGCCACCAGCGAGGTTGAGAGTTGCGTGACTATGAGCCTTGCTAGTCGGAAACGGATCTAGTCATGGTACCATCATGGTCAATGGTGAGCCCGACCGTGAGATCGCTGATTTTCACTCATGAATTTCCATTGTTCTTGCAAATCTTTCTACGTCTTACACTCGTACTTAGCTGCCAACTTGACATGATCAACGGCAGCCCGAACCAGTGTAGAAATGGAAACAGTTCAAGGCTGAAAATGTGTGTACGCAACTGTGTGTAACCAGGGCCTGTGGTCTTTTACCCATTCTTTTCTCCGGCTTTGTTGATGTAATGTATGCTGAATGGTCTGCCTGGCTTTTCATAATCCAATGAGAACTTTGCTTTTAATCCCTATCTTCTTTAGGTTGCACTAACCTGCACTCCTATACTGCAGCGCTTCTTGTATTACGCTTCAAAAATCTTTCTTCTCAGTGTAGATCTCGTCATTGCAGCCTCTCTGTTTAGTTTCCGAGAGATAGGGGTTTCCTTTCCTTATTAGCCAATCAAGTGACTAACCAGCATTGGCCGGCTGGACAGAAAGGCTCTACTGGCACACCTCCCAGTCTTATTCCTTCGGGTTTACACTGGATGTGGTGTGTTGGTGGAACTGCAATTGGTGCAACGCAAGCCAAGTGCCGTGATGGATAAGCGCAGGCGTCCTTTGGCTTCGGTCACTGTGACAGGCTAATCCGAATCGGATGCCGCCCACCGTAACCCGCCAGATCAGACATGTGCCTTTTCACCTCAGAGATCTGCTGCTCAAGTTCCAGTGGCTTGATGCAACGTGATTGAACACAAGACTCAAGTAGACTCCTCTACTATTTTCGGAGATATCCCGATCTCCCACACTAAACAAAGGTATTACAGTGAAAATCCCGGTTACAGGAGGCTCCCTCTCTTCCACTTGTCGGAACAGACAAGTTAAAGCTACCAAGTATGCATTGATGCAACGTTTGAAGTTAACTGAGTATTTGACGACCAAGAACGACACCGGGAGATTCTGAGCTAACAAACCGCGGTATAACTTGAGAAGAGGAGGTAACAGTGTAAATAAAAAGAGAACTGAATGGTCCCACTAAGCGTTACATAGATATACGCTTGTTCGTGTTAAGAAGCATGGCCACGAAAAATGTGCCTTGCTCATTACTTTCAATCCTAAAATGAAGATGACAACTACCACCAGTAATCAGAAAACAAACCGAGGTCACGTACCTACGATAACGAATTAGCGGATATTCGCCCAGAGTGGCACACAACGTAGCTATTTGTTCAGCTATACGTTCCAACTGTTGACCTTGGTGGCGTACAGTTGGATTGAAAAAATATTGAAAACTGAGCGGAGAATCCAAGGAGAACACGCGAGATTCGATTGGCAAAAAGGCGATATTGATTTCCTTCAATGTTTTCAAAAACACAGCACAGTTGGAATGGCACAGACGGTTGAAAAGTTCATCCGGACAAGCTGAAAAATAAGTAAAAAAACGACCGGAGTATCAGTATGAGTATACGTTCCCCACGTCTAATGGAGTGACACATAAACGGAACATCAATCTGAAAGATGGACATGTCAGCTTCCGAACTAGTTAATGAAATAGTGATAGGTTAACATTGGCAGCAGTTCGCTGGTGGCTGGTACGGAGGTTTAACTGTCATACAGTCGTAATAAAATGCCTCAATTTCGGAATGAAAAAAGAAAAGGATTGAAACTTAATTCAAGTTCAACATTGTGGTATCTGCACCATGGATACAAATTAAGGAGTTGCAAATGAGGGCTAGACTGGAGCTTTCACACATCCGTTCCATTAACTACTTTTACTTCATTGATGACTCAATCAAGCAAAAAACCAACTAGTCGCCATGCTCATATCGTCCCAGTCAGAGCTCAGGTTATCGTGTAACCCTGTATTGACAGTGAAGATGCTGAACAGAAGAGGAAATGAATGAAAAGTCAGTACCGAGAAAACGATCGACGTCGTGGTTCGAACAAACTGATAAGCTAAACAGAACGCGTTATAATATGCTCTCTTGATTTCGATGCACACTGGAGAATATCATAGAGCTGATCCAGAAAGTAACCGTCAGTGGTTAGAATGTGTAAGAATTCATCCAACCCCAGCATTACCATCATGACGATAAAAACAGAGGTTTGTATTTGTGCTTAGCTGCCATGCAACGAAGAAAAGAGCAGGCTCTATTAGGAGGGAGAAGAAATAGAAGGAAAGGGAATCTAAGTATCAAACGGATCTTCTTCTATACCCAAACACTCAAGACCAAGGTGCTTACAGTCTACAAACAAACAAACGAGCAACAAGTGAGAAAAGGTGTCACTAGCAAGGCAGGTTTATTACAGATCTCACCTGCCCGCACCACTGAGTACAATCAGATCACGGAAAACTCGGCGAAACAACGGTATGCCAACAAGTGTGACCTTCTTTGTCTCGCGTAATATCGGATCTCGCCTCCGCGTTTCCTAGCCTAATTTAACGCCAGATCGACAAAAATTCAACACCTCAGATAGGCGGCACCTCGAAAACAATCATACGCAGCCTTGACCGCCACCAGTCAATAGAGCTGACGCTCCAGTAACCGATTATAAGTGAACACATCGAGTGGAAGACTAACAGGGTAAGGTGTCTGTCTCGAGAGTGTAAATCAAGATAACGTGTCGTCGATGTTCAGTAGCTTGCGTTGAACGCAATGAAGTGATACATACCACTCGATCCTGATAGTGCATATGTTGAAAACAAAAGAGAAGGCAAGTCCCCGAAGAATGAAACGACCGGAATGGCAATCAGAACCAACCACAGTAGTAAACATGAAACTGTACAAACTTACTGTTGGAATTTACGTCTATCCACCTTGACGAAGTGAGCCACATTCTTTGTAGGGAAGTACACTAACCGAAAGTAGTTATTTCACATGGCTGGTATTGTTAAGAATGTCACAAAGCTACCCTAACAAAAAGTCAAATTAAATGGAGCATCATTGTATTATGGGAAGCTGGACGATGAAAACGGTTCGGAACAACACGCCACGTTTGAACGCCCATCGTAACACCACCCGAGCTGCATTTTGCACTCTCGATTATAAGCTATTCACTTTATCGAACTTGGGATGGATAAATCGGGTGAGGTTCTGGCCATCCGTGTATTGAGTACGTTTGAATCGCACGGTCCGTAGTAGGAAAAATCAGACGTTCATTGAGGAACCACTCGTACTGCTCGCGGTGGTTGAAAATGAATTGAGACATCAAACCTTGCGCCTTTAACAACGAGCCCAAGGGAACATCTCAATAACTAGAAATGTATCTACGGCAGTTCAAAACCGTCTCGCGGTCTCGAACAGTACCAACGTTGGTATTGATATGTTCGCCGAGCTTGGCATTTAGGTTGCAAACGTTTCATCACCAAGCGAGGTGACATCATCAGTGCGTGAGTGTTCGGCGTATAAATAAATAAATAAACTATACGCCGAACACTCACGCACTGATGATGTCACCTCGCTTGGTCATGAAACGTTTGCAACCTAAATGCCAAGCTCGGCGAACATATCAATACCAAAACAATCAACCCGAGCTACAAACAACACCAACACTATTCCCAACCATCAGTACCAACATTACAGGGATGAACTATAACTAATATGTGATACAGTGCGTAAACTAGAGAATGGAAGTGACACTTCAACCGGCTGAAGTCTATGCGCTCCCATCTTAATTAAACAAACTTATGTGACCTCATAAGTCCCGTGTAGCTTGTGGCGTCCACAGCCTACGGCCACGACAGCTTGTATTAACGATCACAGCTGGATTCCGAAAAGCACAGCTCCAAAGATGACTTGAACGAGCCATTTTCCCTTGCTGAGAGGAAACCACCACAAATTAGCAATCTATTTTCAGTCCCTAATGGAGATGAAAATTATTTTTCAACAGTGGTACGTCGAAAAGGCAGTAAATCTCACCTTCCGTAAAAAAGACATGAGCGAAACGATACTGGTTCGAAGAGCTCTGAAAGTCGTCCATCAGAAGTTGTATAGACTAAACAGGTGAGTAAGTCGTGACGGAGCATTCACCTGTTCCGTTGGCGTTATCAGATATATCGCTTCAATAGGTAAAACTTCCCTCCTTTTCGTAATATCTTCAACCACTTCAGAAAGATCACGGGGAGACTGCAATTAGCTTACAAGTAATGCCGTTATTCATTATTTCATGCATTTTGCAGCACGAAGAGACGATGCGAGTGGACAGGCGATCAAGGACTAACACTTTCCAATCCTTGGAGTTCTTTAATGGAAGTATGATTTCTTCCATTAGCTCTAGATATTTCAAACTGTACTTAATGAACGAAAAAATACTTTTCGCGACAGCCTGCTTCAGCGCCATGACCCCGAACCAAGGACAACAGCTACAGCATTCAAATGTGCGCCTCTTTGAAGGTCAATGGCGATCAAATTTAATGAGCTCGCTGGTTTGTGAACAGAAGATTGAAGCTAGAGCCTTCAAGAATTCCGTATCCCAGTGCGTATAGCTCGAAGTCCACGACAGAAGGCTCAATTAGTAGCGCCCAAATTAATCCATTAGATGTTGATTAAGGCTAACCTTGACAACTGCCACATTTCCCACAAAGAATATGGTCTGGTAAAATATCCCAATGCTTACAAACGCGCAGTGAGGAAAAGCTGCACGATGTTGGGCCTCTAGTTTTCGGAGGTGGCCTCTAAGTGTCCAGCTATTTTTCCTAATGAGCATCAACGTGTACAAGTTATCCGGGGATTTCATTAAAAAGAACGTTAAAAACAAGTCTTCCCTAGGCGGACGATAATCTAAGAAGTACATGTTTAGACAGTTCACCCTCTTCTCATGTGAGCCAGTTTTCAAACCCCGGAGTGTTGTAGTGGCTGTATTTGCATCCTGTACTTCCGGAGATATGGCGGCCAGGTCGCAGTTCAATTCTCCAGTGTAGTGTATCTAAACAATATATGGAAATTCAGGTATGAATAGGAAGTCGAAATCTGATGAAAAGGAAAACAAATAACTCACAATAGTTCGTGGAGGCACGTTGGTTTAGTGTTCCACTACACCAAATGAAGATTTCTCACTGATACTACTCGTCGTGTGTCCCCCAGGTAGTCCAGATATCGCGACCGGGATAATTCCAACGACAGATAAATAAATAAACAAATTTGCCGAACTAAACGATTGATTTCGCTGAACTCTAACTCTTCCAAAGATTTGTACGCCACCGACCCTGAACGCGAAAGAAAGCAGAACTCGCGAACTGGGAAGTGTAATTTTTTGAAAATTATTGATTATCCTGTGGATCGATTGACCTCGTTCAAACATCATGTGTAAATGTGAGGTTGAAGAGAGCTTGTGCCTCTGGCGTTCATCCTATGGTATATCAGAGTACACCCAGAGACCGGAGTCGTCTAGCAGCTGTTTGCCGCCAGAAGAACCTCTCCAGGAGGGCTCATTCAGAGCCCTCAATCATGTTCGTTGTGGAGCATTAATCAGCTAGCGAAATATTCCGGAACGTTCTGAACGAGTACGGAGTCCTCCCGAGCAGTGGGGCTCAGCTTTTCATAGGCGATGGTGTTGGTATCCCTGGAGAAGTTTGCCGAACTTGCGCCATCATTAACGTGGCTCTCCCGGACAACAAGACTGGGCTTCTTAGGTGGAACCGAGCAAACAGCCTCCGAATCTGGTCGTGTTTCCTCACACGCCATCGACGGGTTGTCAGAAGTAATGAGTATAAGCATTTTCGGAACTACCAAGACAACCTTTGAACTTGCTCCTGATGCAGCTGACGTATACGATACTGTACCTGTAGCACTCGCGTTAAATATCTTACCGACTACAGCCAACAGATCAGGGGATGTTGCGTCCACTGCGTATGGTGAGGTGCTAGATTCATAACTAGCGGTTCTACAACAGACACAAACAAGGTGGATGCAGTCCAACTGTGTTACTATCAACATTTTGTGAACCTCACTAGAACTGGCCAGACAAGTGTTGTAGAACCATGAGTCTCAGAGCGAGCATGGTATAGCGTGGTCCACCGAGTGAACAAAATTTACGTAAGATCCACCCCTAGACCTGTTTTACCACCGCTTGTGAGTTCAGATATGGCGCTGGGGCTACTAACCGGATAACAATCATCTAGTTAGTAATTCTCGGTCCCCAAAGTAGGAAACCAGTCAAATTTGGGCCAACCGACTTAGACAGAAGTTCAAACTGCCGGTATCCAAACCTCCAGTTGTTACGTTTCAACTTTAAATCCGAGACTTAATGAGAGTGTATGCCTGTTTACCTCCTGATACTTGATTGACGAGATTCAGAGATTGACCGGACTGCGTTTTCTGCCCATATAAATGTGTTCAGCAGTGGTTTAAGGGTAAGGATAGTTGCCCTTCCATCAAAAACCAATAATTCGATTAAGGAAACGGTTGCTCCAGCGTTTGCCTAGCCCCCTTTTCAATACATCTACTCTTGTAGTACTAAGAATATCTGCAGGTAACTTGTTCCACGAGTAGACTACCCGTTTAATTGAAAGTGAATTCGAGCAGCCAGTCGTGATCTTGTTTTCTTGAATGTTAGCCTATTACCACTTGAATCTCTGTCCTGGCGCATCGCGAACAAGTACGCTGGAAGAATTGCGCTAGTGTGGCTGATGATTTTGCACACTTCAATAAAGTCTCTACCTACCCTCCGACGTTCAGGCGAGAATATGTCTAGCGAAGTTAGTTGTGCATGGTAGCTTAGAACTTCCATACTCAAACCATAAGTGTGACGAGCTTTTTTACTTTTTCGGAGAGGACTACGTGTTTTTGAGATATGGTGACGAAGGCCGAGAAAACCATTTCAAGCGGGGGTAAATAAAACTGAATACAGCGAAAGGAACACTGCTGGACACGGGTTACCGGTTGCAGAGTTCAGACGACATAACGTCCATCATGCATTTGTTTCGGCTGCGAAAACCTAAGTAAACGGAGTAAATGTGGAACTCTGAAATGGGGATATTGAATAGCCCTAGAAATCGTACACGAAGTGAAACACCCCACGCACGCAATAAGGAGAAGGCCGGGTACTGGTAGCAGTGAGCAGCTGACATTCATGAGATGAGCAGCAAAACTTATGGATGTGAAATGTATTAAAGAAATCACAGTCTGTCATCGGTTGATCGTAGTAGCAGGTGCGTAGTGACAAACTGTAAGTTAATTGGTGCAGTAGGGAGCAAATAAACTGGCGAGTAATGGAAGGCATACAATTGAGACTGTTTACCTAATGCTGGTGCGGTATATTTTACACGATATTTGGATTGCCCCCTGCCAGATCTGCTGTTTTGTCAGTGTTCGGATAGGCGGTGAACTAATTTTATTGTCGCCAAAATAAACGCGCTAGTGACTTTGATATCCAAGTCGCTCGCTTTTTGTCCAATTGCTGGTTCGACTGCCTGTTCATGTGCCTCCCTTAGGTACGCGAGAGTTGACCGGTTGGTATACGCAAGGATATGACTTTGAGACCATTCGGCGGTGAACCCCATTTATGTGCATTCGTAGGTCTTCAGAATGTCTTCCCGGAGGGCGACGAGACCGACGCACTTCTCAACCAGCTTCACCTTACATGCATGCAAGTAAATTGAGTGAACTATTTTGCCAGTCGCTTCATTTCTGTGAATCGGGGTGAGCAGATGAGTGATGATTGACTAAGGGAGGATGTTTGCCAAACAGTTTTCCTCTTACTCTTACTCTCCACGACCTTCCAGATAGAAACCTCTGGATTCATATAAAAATTCTGGGGGATATTCTAGCTTCTCGTAACTTCCAGCCCAAAACTCTACGTGGCGGATCATTGCAAGACCAACAGGTTTCAGTGGTTACATTTTGAGCAGAAACGTAATAAGTCTATAACAAATTTATAATAAATCTATAGTAACTCCGGTAAGAACAGGTAGCACGGAATGTGTTTCCACACCAAGTTTGAAGCGGTACGGGAGTCAAATTATTTTCCGTCTATCAAGATCATGTGAGATGTGTCTTGAGCATCGGAGAGGATAGCAGCAGCCTAGCGTAAACCAAAGCAAAGTGAGAAGGAAGAGCTGAGAAAAGGAGAAAATGACAACAGTAGAGATGAACGGGGCTGTATGTACCCGAATGTCAATGGCCATCTTGAGACAACCCAGTAGTCTTTCTACTTTCCGAATGCACCGACTGATGTTCTCAGGGAAGTCGCCCTTCCTAGTGCATTCCACGTCTAACAGACTTGGAAAGCAAAACTGTGCCATCTGCGTGTTACAGAAACCTTGTAATTTTAACCCCTGAGCATCGTTGTGTTAGCAAGTGTAAGATTTTGTTGGGGTGACTCGGGGAGCATGGGGCTTTGTATGTTAGTATAAGGTCACTTATCAAACGCTTGTAAGCTAGAGGAAATAGTTCCAGTTATGGTGGACGGTCCGCAAACGACAAGCAGGATAAACCCTCAACCCTCTTAATGGCCCTTCTGTAGATAGCCTCTTGAGTAGTTACGTCTTTCTCGCAGTACGACGCACATGCCTGAATTTTGATTCTTAGTGGTGGTCTTAACAAGGTGTCATAGATGTGTGAGAAGTTATGGATTGAGAAATTTCCCAGAGCCCTACT
The DNA here is from genome assembly GCA_008508345.1 of Paragonimus westermani. Taxonomy (NCBI): domain Eukaryota; kingdom Metazoa; phylum Platyhelminthes; class Trematoda; order Plagiorchiida; family Troglotrematidae; genus Paragonimus; species Paragonimus westermani. Next base: position 132,739 of record QNGE01001381.1, on the reverse strand, counting down.
AAAAGTTGCTAGCCTGATACTGCCTTTCCTTACCGGTAACGCAACTTTGGTGCTACAGAATAGGTCTGATGTAACAAAAGTACACAGGTCACGCTCCTAGTAGACAGTGGCTAGGGTAGCGCCACCGTCACGACAGGTTTTAGTGCTGTGGTGACGAAAGTTCACAGACCTCAGTTCGAATGTGTTAAAGGACAGTCGATTTTCCACGGGCCACAGATACGGAACATCCAGATCCAGCGTCTTCAACACCGTAAGTCGCACCTAAGTTCCATATCGTCAACATATATCAAAACCGTGGAGTTACACCAAGGTGATCGTTAACGTAGAATAATAGTGACGAAGAACCCTATAGGGAGTCTTTTGGCGCAATGGTATGGGCGTTGAATGGCCTGGATAGCTNGTTATCCGCCTGTGGTAAAAACGGCCCCAATCCGATGGAACCACAATCAAGGGTTTCGGGCGCTGTACTCAGGCAGTTCTAAAGCAACGCTGTGCTCCGTTTTAATGTCAATGTCTGCAGTGTCGTCAGGCGTTGTTGATGGTAACAAAAAGTGGGTAGAAAGGCGGTTCGGAATAAAAGCGGGTTCACCAATAAATGTAGTGGATCTAAACAATATATGGAAACTCAGGTGTGAATAGGAAGTCGAAATCTGATGAAAAGGAAAACAAATAACTCACAATAGTTCGTGGAGGCACGTTGGTTTAGTGTTCCACTACACCAAATGAAGATTTCTCACTGATACTACTCGTCGTGTGTCCCCCAGGTAGTCCAGATATCGCGACCGGGATAATTCCAACGACAGATAAATAAATAAACAAATTTGCCGAACTAAACGATTGATTTCGCTGAACTCTAACTCTTCCAAAGATTTGTACGCCACCGACCCTGAACGCGAAAGAAAGCAGAACTCGCGAACTGGGAAGTGTAATTTTTTGAAAATTATTGATTATCCTGTGGATCGATTGACCTCGTTCAAACATCATGTGTAAATGTGAGGTTGAAGAGAGCTTGTGCCTCTGGCGTTCATCCTATGGTATATCAGAGTACACCCAGAGACCGGAGTCGTCTAGCAGCTGTTTGCCGCCAGAAGAACCTCTCCAGGAGGGCTCATTCAGAGCCCTCAATCATGTTCGTTGTGGAGCATTAATCAGCTAGCGAAATATTCCGGAACGTTCTGAACGAGTACGGAGTCCTCCCGAGCAGTGGGGCTCAGCTTTTCATAGGCGATGGTGTTGGTATCCCTGGAGAAGTTTGCCGAACTTGCGCCATCATTAACGTGGCTCTCCCGGACAACAAGACTGGGCTTCTTAGGTGGAACCGAGCAAACAGCCTCCGAATCTGGTCGTGTTTCCTCACACGCCATCGACGGGTTGTCAGAAGTAATGAGTATAAGCATTTTCGGAACTACCAAGACAACCTTTGAACTTGCTCCTGATGCAGCTGACGTATACGATACTGTACCTGTAGCACTCGCGTTAAATATCTTACCGACTACAGCCAACAGATCAGGGGATGTTGCGTCCACTGCGTATGGTGAGGTGCTAGATTCATAACTAGCGGTTCTACAACAGACACAAACAAGGTGGATGCAGTCCAACTGTGTTACTATCAACATTTTGTGAACCTCACTAGAACTGGCCAGACAAGTGTTGTAGAACCATGAGTCTCAGAGCGAGCATGGTATAGCGTGGTCCACCGAGTGAACAAAATTTACGTAAGATCCACCCCTAGACCTGTTTTACCACCGCTTGTGAGTTCAGATATGGCGCTGGGGCTACTAACCGGATAACAATCATCTAGTTAGTAATTCTCGGTCCCCAAAGTAGGAAACCAGTCAAATTTGGGCCAACCGACTTAGACAGAAGTTCAAACTGCCGGTATCCAAACCTCCAGTTGTTACGTTTCAACTTTAAATCCGAGACTTAATGAGAGTGTATGCCTGTTTACCTCCTGATACTTGATTGACGAGATTCAGAGATTGACCGGACTGCGTTTTCTGCCCATATAAATGTGTTCAGCAGTGGTTTAAGGGTAAGGATAGTTGCCCTTCCATCAAAAACCAATAATTCGATTAAGGAAACGGTTGCTCCAGCGTTTGCCTAGCCCCCTTTTCAATACATCTACTCTTGTAGTACTAAGAATATCTGCAGGTAACTTGTTCCACGAGTAGACTACCCGTTTAATTGAAAGTGAATTCGAGCAGCCAGTCGTGATCTTGTTTTCTTGAATGTTAGCCTATTACCACTTGAATCTCTGTCCTGGCGCATCGCGAACAAGTACGCTGGAAGAATTGCGCTAGTGTGGCTGATGATTTTGCACACTTCAATAAAGTCTCTACCTACCCTCCGACGTTCAGGCGAGAATATGTCTAGCGAAGTTAGTTGTGCATGGTAGCTTAGAACTTCCATACTCAAACCATAAGTGTGACGAGCTTTTTTACTTTTTCGGAGAGGACTACGTGTTTTTGAGATATGGTGACGAAGGCCGAGAAAACCATTTCAAGCGGGGGTAAATAAAACTGAATACAGCGAAAGGAACACTGCTGGACACGGGTTACCGGTTGCAGAGTTCAGACGACATAACGTCCATCATGCATTTGTTTCGGCTGCGAAAACCTAAGTAAACGGAGTAAATGTGGAACTCTGAAATGGGGATATTGAATAGCCCTAGAAATCGTACACGAAGTGAAACACCCCACGCACGCAATAAGGAGAAGGCCGGGTACTGGTAGCAGTGAGCAGCTGACATTCATGAGATGAGCAGCAAAACTTATGGATGTGAAATGTATTAAAGAAATCACAGTCTGTCATCGGTTGATCGTAGTAGCAGGTGCGTAGTGACAAACTGTAAGTTAATTGGTGCAGTAGGGAGCAAATAAACTGGCGAGTAATGGAAGGCATACAATTGAGACTGTTTACCTAATGCTGGTGCGGTATATTTTACACGATATTTGGATTGCCCCCTGCCAGATCTGCTGTTTTGTCAGTGTTCGGATAGGCGGTGAACTAATTTTATTGTCGCCAAAATAAACGCGCTAGTGACTTTGATATCCAAGTCGCTCGCTTTTTGTCCAATTGCTGGTTCGACTGCCTGTTCATGTGCCTCCCTTAGGTACGCGAGAGTTGACCGGTTGGTATACGCAAGGATATGACTTTGAGACCATTCGGCGGTGAACCCCATTTATGTGCATTCGTAGGTCTTCAGAATGTCTTCCCGGAGGGCGACGAGACCGACGCACTTCTCAACCAGCTTCACCTTACATGCATGCAAGTAAATTGAGTGAACTATTTTGCCAGTCGCTTCATTTCTGTGAATCGGGGTGAGCAGATGAGTGATGATTGACTAAGGGAGGATGTTTGCCAAACAGTTTTCCTCTTACTCTTACTCTCCACGACCTTCCAGATAGAAACCTCTGGATTCATATAAAAATTCTGGGGGATATTCTAGCTTCTCGTAACTTCCAGCCCAAAACTCTACGTGGCGGATCATTGCAAGACCAACAGGTTTCAGTGGTTACATTTTGAGCAGAAACGTAATAAGTCTATAACAAATTTATAATAAATCTATAGTAACTCCGGTAAGAACAGGTAGCACGGAATGTGTTTCCACACCAAGTTTGAAGCGGTACGGGAGTCAAATTATTTTCCGTCTATCAAGATCATGTGAGATGTGTCTTGAGCATCGGAGAGGATAGCAGCAGCCTAGCGTAAACCAAAGCAAAGTGAGAAGGAAGAGCTGAGAAAAGGAGAAAATGACAACAGTAGAGATGAACGGGGCTGTATGTACCCGAATGTCAATGGCCATCTTGAGACAACCCAGTAGTCTTTCTACTTTCCGAATGCACCGACTGATGTTCTCAGGGAAGTCGCCCTTCCTAGTGCATTCCACGTCTAACAGACTTGGAAAGCAAAACTGTGCCATCTGCGTGTTACAGAAACCTTGTAATTTTAACCCCTGAGCATCGTTGTGTTAGCAAGTGTAAGATTTTGTTGGGGTGACTCGGGGAGCATGGGGCTTTGTATGTTAGTATAAGGTCACTTATCAAACGCTTGTAAGCTAGAGGAAATAGTTCCAGTTATGGTGGACGGTCCGCAAACGACAAGCAGGATAAACCCTCAACCCTCTTAATGGCCCTTCTGTAGATAGCCTCTTGAGTAGTTACGTCTTTCTCGCAGTACGACGCACATGCCTGAATTTTGATTCTTAGTGGTGGTCTTAACAAGGTGTCATAGATGTGTGAGAAGTTATGGATTGAGAAATTTCCCAGAGCCCTACTAAAAGTTGCTAGCCTGATACTGCCTTTCCTTACCGGTAACGCAACTTTGGTGCTACAGAATAGGTCTGATGTAACAAAAGTACACAGGTCACGCTCCTAGTAGACAGTGGCTAGGGTAGCGCCACCGTCACGACAGGTTTTAGTGCTGTGGTGACGAAAGTTCACAGACCTCAGTTCGAATGTGTTAAAGGACAGTCGATTTTCCACGGGCCACAGATACGGAACATCCAGATCCAGCGTCTTCAACACCGTAAGTCGCACCTAAGTTCCATATCGTCAACATATATCAAAACCGTGGAGTTACACCAAGGTGATCGTTAACGTAGAATAATAGTGACGAAGAACCCTATAGGGAGTCTTTTGGCGCAATGGTATGGGCGTTGAATGGCCTGGATAGCTCGCAATCAACTTTAACCGTGTATTTGTGACAGGATGGGCATTGTTTGAGCCAGAAACAAACCTCAATGCATAATCCCGGATTGCTGCGTTTGTCCACTAATATACTGTGATCGAATTTATCGGAAGCCTACGCGAAATCTAAGAATACGACATAAACTGGGGAGCGTACTTCGGCAGTGATTGTTTCCGAGTTAGCGACAATCAGTTGGGTCATCATACGTTAGCAACAATTCCTGAGGTCGTGCTGCTCAGATGCCAAGAGTGAGTGGGTGTTTCGGTGGTTTTCCGCGAAGTAGTTTACTCTTCTGCGCTAACTTTGACAGGCTTGATAGCAGTGCAATCGGACTAAATTTACTGGCGTTTGTTCCATCGCCACCCTTGTGGATGGGAGGGATGGCACCATGCTTGCAAGCGGTTGGAATATAATCTGTAAAATAAGAGTGTTGAAACGAACGAGCATGCGATTCCACCGACCCATCCGTGCCGTCCTCCAGCAATAGTGGGGTTATCTCACCATGCCCCGGGAATCGCTCAACTCATGGCAAGGGCAACTTAACGTGTAAGCTATCTGAGGTGAAGCTAAGAGACGTATCTGAAGGACAGTAAGTACTGAGACCTATGATGCATAGTTCTGTCTCGGGTGGGTTTATAAGGACGGATGCACATTGAGTGTGAAACATCTCTGATGATTCGCAAGTAGAGGTAGAGAGTCCTGAATGTCCCATGAGATGACATGGCAGCTTTTGGCCTTGTCTGGGAAGTCATTTGTCCGAGTAATTTCTTGAGGCAATCAGCGATGGATCTTGCATGTAACACTTGGTGAGCCCTGTGGTCGACGCCTACAGATGCTGTGCATTGTTCACGACAGCCGTGCACCAGGTATGAGGCACCACCTAGTTTAAGGATAAATGCATCCCACAAGGTTAACTCTATCTAATTAGACGCATGGCCGATGATTCGAGCCAAGATGACCTGCGGATGGGGCGTGACTTGTGAATGAAATGGCCATTGCGGTGTTCAGATGTTACACAATATGCTGAAGATGCTCATCTACCGTGCTACACTCTCCAGGTGATGGCCAGCTGGCTAGAGAAAAGTGTTCCCGTCTCTTGAAAGTTGGCTCGTCTGGAATTTTGTCGGTGGGCGTTGGAGAGCGGCCGATCGTGATATCGAATATTAGGCGCAAGCTGATTGTGGCGTGTCGGTTTGCACCTGGTGGCGTGACCACGTCGATTCCATGCACCAATTGGGGTTCGATAGACAACAGCATGCCTAGTCGGAATGACATGTGATCTTCTGTGGACCTTGCGGGTTGGTTAGCATGTTCGGTGGGTTCCAATTCCTTCGCGAGATTGCAGAACTCAGTGGACACTATACCGGACGTGGCTGAGTGTAGTCAATGTAAGTTAGCGTACTGGCAGTGAACGTTATATGAGGTGGTCGTTCTCAAATTCTTCCTCACAAAAACCGACTGACAAATGTCCTTCGAGTGTTAGGTAGTACTCAACAAGTGTGAACACCCGTACACTTCTCGACGTTGAATTCGCGCCTATTATTCTGGAACCTACTGACCAAGACAGTGGTTTCGTAGAGTTGTGAGCTTTGTTGTATCCAGTGAGAACCACATTCTAACGTCAGCTGCGAACGGCAACAGCAGAGGAGAAACCATGTGAGAGTGTTTGCTGGTGAAGGTAAGAAGTGAGAGCGGGCCAAAGACACTTCCTTGAGGTGTACCGCTAAAGCTGTCACGGCAACTGAAGCATGCACAGTTGGTGCGTTCATGATAATGTCCACTGATAAGATATGACTCCAATCGCCTGATAAGGTTACCTTGACCTTCACTACGGTGGAGGTTGCCGAGCAAAACCGAGTGGTTTACCCGCCAAACTCTTTACCGAAGTCAGGGTAAGTGGAATTAACTTCAGTGCCCTGGTCACTTGATTTCATCTACCGGCCGGTGACTATGGGCAGATTCGTGGTGCACGAAGAACCCCATCCAAAACCATACAGCACACCATTGAAAAATATTAGAAGATATCTACCCTTGGAGTGAGTCACACACAAGCACCCCCAACGCTTCTGACGAGCAGCAGAGCATGGCGACCAGACGATAACCATCAGAGTGGTTGCGTCCATCACGCTTGACGACAGGACAACATTAACAAACTTCCAATTGTGGGGTACCAAGCCACTTAAAACGGACCGCGTGAACATCAGGCCAGGGAGCTTGGGAAGCTGCTCGAAGGTTCCACGCAATGCCTTGGGTAGAATGCAGTCCTGTCTAGGAGAGCTATCCTTGAGACTTGGGAATATATCACGAGTAGCTGTAGACAAAGTATCCACACTGCTAATGTCGTGTATCACCTCGAATAAAAAGATGTGGAGTGTGAGCAATACCAAACAGTGAAAGTTTGCAGCTCCTGCGGCAAAGCTCGACCCAAGAGTTGTGATGCTTCAGCCTTTGTTTTTGAGTTCGGAGCGTTCATCGGATCAAGCTTTTCTGGTCATTAATGGAACACGAGGTTGGTCGTTGCTGAGTAGGTAAGCGCTCCTCTCAGACGAGCACGGTGCATTGGTTTCTGAGTTGCGCAGAGGCAGTATGATCATTAAGAGACTGCGAATTTTCTTAACCCGCCTAAGCATGCCGCCTATTTGGGATATGTTCCAATGTTTGGCTGCCAAGTTGGCATGATGGTTCATTGCGCTTCGGGACAGTCAGTGGTGTAGTACATAATTCGTGAACCGAATATGACAGTTAAGATTCGTCCTAAACCCTGGCCGCCAAATGGAAATGCGATAACCCTACATTTGTTTTGACGTATTTTCCATCGTTCCCACTGGCGGAACGGATTACGCTAGTATCGCATATAAAATCGAACAAGATGTTTGCATGATCGTTAAGCCCGCGGGAGCAGAGACTTAGGGATTATCGACCACTAGGTCCTCATTAATGAAAACACGGTTAGAAGGTGGAGGGTAATCAGAATCTCAGCAGCGCGTGAAATGCGCCATGCTCAGTTCAAAATCATTATTGGGTGGAGGAAACCTCCTGCCGTGGGTCCTCAGAATCTGTGTACGGGAGGGCACGAAAGTTTGTTTCTGAAAGGTTGAAATCATCTATTGCAAGGACATGAGAGAAACTTGGAGAGTTGTTAATTTTGAACCTACTAAGATGAGCTCATATCTTGCCTAACTAGACGACGGATTTCGGTGTAGCCCCACAACCAACTAACAACATCCAAAAATCAAGCGAACAGTGAACCAACCCAACTCAGGAACAACAGTAGGTTTTGGATTGTCCCGATGGAAAGCTTGAATTGGATCGTCTACGTAGAGGACTGCACCATGATCCTTACCTTCGGCTCCATCAGTCTGAAACAGCCGCATGATATCGGTTTCAATTTCAGGGTGCAGAAGAGAATCACTCACTTACGACACGCTTACTACAGCTATCCCTGGCTGCGCAGTAAAGTAAAGACAAAGTTAAGTTGATCTGCTGAGTTGGTGTAAACACATATAATGGAATGGACGACAAAAGTGTGTGTACTGGGTCGGCCTTGTGGATGGTTTGGATCGGTTGCAAAATGACTGACGGAACCGTAGTCGACCACGCTAAAGCTGGCCGTGAATAGTTTCTTCTGCTGTTATACCAACCGGTGGCACCGTGAAGTGACCGGCGCAAACATGGTTATCACACTCACTTTTCTGCGTTCTTCCTTGGAACGTTCGGTATCACATAACACTCCTCCGGCAACTTGACGACACTTGTGGTGATAACGCTGTAGGATGTGTGCTGCCGCGTGGTGGTAGAAAACTGAATTTGAGAAGTCTCTGGCGGAATTCCTGGGATGCAGGATTCAGGCGGAAGATACGGTGAATGTACTGAACTTGCAAATCAGCCAACTGGAGTGTAGAAGCCCAAAATTTTCACTGGAATTTACCAAGATCTTCGTCATCCGAAAAAGAGACAAACACCAATGATGATGTTCCGATGCTGATCAATGCTTCGGTGTTCCCGCCAGATAACATAACATCTCTGTCGTTCGGTTCATGGCACATTTAGAAAAATCCCGGGTGCCGGGATAGCTGTATCGCGCGGTTACTTGATCTGTTGAGAAGGTCTTCCAGCTCGTCCGAGATGTTTATGTTTTCTATTTGTCCTTTTTGTTTCTAATTACTTCTCAATTTGCTTATCAACAGTACCTGCACACACGAACACATTGTTTACTGAGCCATTGTGTAGCTCGCCGGTGTAGTGTTTTAAAGTTGAAACGAGTTGGAAACAACCACGTGGGCGCAGAAAACATTAGGGATTTTTCGTGAAAACTTAAAATGCATTGTATGGGGGAGATATAGAGATACCAATAAAGTGTTTCGATAATGTTGAAATGACAAAAATTGGCTAAATATGAAAAATATTCATGTCCATAATTTACTTTTAAAAATGCTCCGTTTTTTGACAAGCGCATCAAGGTGGACTTCGTAGTCAATTTTGCCTTCTGGAAAAGGCTCCATCAAAATTCGCCCACTCCGCGGAAACGCGCAATTTTACGTGGTCCGAGGAAAGTGAACAGAATTGAGACTCTCGAGCACATTGCGTCTGTATTGCATTTCACATCAAACAACAGGGTGGATTCCAATGAAAGTTACACAACAGCGTTTGTGAGTAAGCCATCTATGCGAATTGTATGTTCACACTGTTTCCCTGCCAGTATTTCTGATAGAAACCGGCCGACGTAAGGTCATTTCTAAAAACCACCGAACCTGAAGTTAGCACTTGGTTGCGTTCATTTGCGATGCACATGTTGAGGTGAAATTATGAGTGACAACTGACGTATTGCATAACTAATCGCTTATTGACTAGGCTTGAGGGTAGATAGCAATCTGTACCAAAGAAAACGCCCACTTGTACAACGGCTGATGACCCACTTTGATGTTAGCTATATCTCCGGCACTACCAGTGATTCTCATTTGCACCAATTCAGCTAAAACCGTTCAATCTTCTCATCATGGGTGATTATGAGTCGGATGATTGCTTGTCAACGTTTTCGCCAGCTGCGGGCCTCAATGACGGTATCCAGCTTGTTTTCCAATTTTTTGCTGGTACATATGCACCCTTCAAAATCCCGGAGTGCTTACCCAGGAGCTCCACGGCTGTCAGACCGTGGGTGATTAATGTGGCCTCAAGTTGATGACAGTTTGGTGCCGGACAACCACATCACCGCCGAAAGACAATTCGTTCGCCCCGTTTGTACTTAGTATCTAGAACACGGTGTAGCAGCCTTGGCGCCAAGGGTGTGCGCGATGATAGAGCCATCGTATTGATCGCAGTGGACTTAACGTCCGATTGGGATTCTATGGATTCCGTCCAAAAGTAATTTCGTTGAAGTTTGTGCACTGGCGGGAAATGTTACCTGGTTACTACGAATTAGAAATTGAATGGAACGAACCAACTGTTTGTACGTTTCCATATCTTCCAACTTTATATTTAGAAGCTGCATGGCCTCCACCATTTACATGGGGAAGCGCACTGGGAACAATAAATTTGGTCAAGGAACCAGCAGTTGCGTTTTGCTAATTATTTCTCCGACGTTACAGGTGATTCTCATTTGCACCAATTCAGCTAAAACCGTTCAATCTTCTCATCATGGGTGATTATGAGTCGGATGATTGCTTGTCAACGTTTTCGCCAGCTGCGGGCCTCAATGACGGTATCCAGCTTGTTTTCCAATTTTTTGCTGGTACATATGCACCCTTCAAAATCCCGGAGTGCTTACCCAGGAGCTCCACGGCTGTCAGACCGTGGGTGATTAATGTGGCCTCAAGTTGATGACAGTTTGGTGCCGGACAACCACATCACCGCCGAAAGACAATTCGTTCGCCCCGTTTGTACTTAGTATCTAGAACACGGTGTAGCAGCCTTGGCGCCAAGGGTGTGCGCGATGATAGAGCCATCGTATTGATCGCAGTGGACTTAACGTCCGATTGGGATTCTATGGATTCCGTCCAAAAGTAATTTCGTTGAAGTTTGACGCATCTCGCAGAACTCGGTTAGATCGCGACGTGTGCAACCAAAGACGATATTTCGTAGCCGGTCAACACCAGTCGGATTCAGGGCACACAGACGTAACACTCAGTATTGGTTGAGTGTCCACATCGTCAATGGTGCCGGTGTATCTCATGGACGTCGCTACACGTTGGAGGGCGGTTCGACCGAGCCTACGACTTTATCGGTGTCATTGATTTACCTAACGAATGATTTAGAGGAAGATCAGTATAATGTTTCTGAAACGGTTCAACTACACCCTCTCGTTGATATTGCTCACGTGTTCCTAACAAAATGCTGCGTGTCTTGTTTCGGCCAGACGAAGCAGAAAGTTGTTTGAACGTGTACTGCATGCTTAGGCTTCCTCAGTAGCTTAAGTTATCCGGAGGAGGCAGCTACCAATGTGAACACATACCGCATACTTAGGCTTTCTCCATGGATGTCGTCGACCGGACGGAACAGCTGTCAGCCTGAACCCAGCACCTATGAATCAAAGCAACGAACACGCACAATAATGTGTCAAGGTATACCGTATTGTTTAACTCACCCCGGTGTGAGTCAAGTTGAACAATAATTTTCTAATCACGCTTTCCGGATTTCGTTTCCGACAAATGATCTCCTGGAGGTTGGACTTGAACTGACGTTCTGTTGACCCAGATATGGTTCAAAAGAGCCTCTTGAAGAACGACTGAAATTGTTCGATATTGTGTGTGTGGATTACCTTGTTCTCATGAATCACGAGTTTCACTGAGTGGTTTGTTTTCCGGTGTTCGCGATGAGCTATTTCTTCACGGGTTTTCGAGCTCTCCGTCCGTCCGTTTTTATCACCTTGATAAACGTAATATACTCCTCTCACTCGGGCGTGTCTTCAGGTGATTGGTAATGAGGTGGCCGTGTTTCATTTGTTCCAGAACAGATTACCACGAACGCCTTCCGCGTTTCCCTTTTTATGCCACCAAGTACCCAGGCATTCGGGAAGTGTCACTCACGATGGTGCTCCCATTTTGTGAACAGTGATTCATCTATTTCAACGGTGGACTGAGTTCCCGCTTTCTTTTGAATTCCACTAATACTGCCGAAAGAGGTGTGGTGATTCTGAGACATATTTTACCACCTACATCCACCTAACACACTCACTGTGTGGCGTATGCGAAGGTGAAAGTTATCGACATTATTGAAGTTTAATTTCAACGTAGTCGCGATGAACGTTGTGTTGCTTTCAAGAGCCCAGTGTGGCGGAATCGTGAAAGCTTCCTCCAGAATAAGACGTGTTTCGAACTGTGGAACATTCCCGGATGGAGGATTGCCACTTACATGATTAACACTTCTAGTTATAGTGGTCCAAGAAGGAACAATCGTTCACCTAACTAGCTGGGGAAGGCATAGGCAGTTCACACGTTTTTTGAAACGCAGTGTCTTGCTCACTAGGTTAGCGCCATCCTGGCGCTCGCGAAAACTACCCTTCGCTTCCAGTGGAAACAGGACTCAGAGTTAACGCAGGATTACTTCCTCCGAAACAACAGAAAATAAACAGAACTCAGCCCGGCTGATCCGCCTTCCAACGAGTAGCGACGTCCATGAGATACACCGGCACCATTGACGATGTGGACACTCAACCAATACTGAGTGTTACGTCTGTGTGCCCTGAATCCGACTGGTGTTGACCGGCTACGAAATATCGTCTTTGGTTGCACACGTCGCGATCTAACCGAGTTCTGCGAGATGCGACAAACTTCAACGAAATTACTTTTGGACGGAATCCATAGAATCCCAATCGGACGTTAAGTCCACTGCGATCAATACGATGGCTCTATCATCGCGCACACCCTTGGCGCCAAGGCTGCTACACCGTGTTCTAGATACTAAGTACAAACGGGGCGAACGAATTGTCTTTCGGCGGTGATGTGGTTGTCCGGCACCAAACTGTCATCAACTTGAGGCCACATTAATCACCCACGGTCTGACAGCCGTGGAGCTCCTGGGTAAGCACTCCGGGATTTTGAAGGGTGCATATGTACCAGCAAAAAATTGGAAAACAAGCTGGATACCGTCATTGAGGCCCGCAGCTGGCGAAAACGTTGACAAGCAATCATCCGACTCATAATCACCCATGATGAGAAGATTGAACGGTTTTAGCTGAATTGGTGCAAATGAGAATCAC
>QNGE01001381.1:82293-116443 GCA_008508345.1 Paragonimus westermani | reverse complement strand
ATAGCAGACTTGACTGCCCGACGATGAGACCTAATCTGATTCCCCATTTGTGCCCGAGTTATTCAGGGAGTACCACTCGGCAGTCTGCAACGTTGCACTGCCAAACTAGCACCCTGTTCTGCCGCTCCAGAACTTCCGGTAACCTCTCGTTGCGAGTGGGTTTTCTTTGCTGGATGCTGAAGACCTTTCATTCAGGGTTGTCATGCAATGCAATGTGCTCTAATAAGATCCATCCCAGAATTCTCGAGGAAGCAGCTACTGGTCCGGCAGAATCCTCTTATTAGATGTTTGGACAAACAACCCAGACTAGCGTGACCCATACATCATAGAACAGGCGATAGTCACTCAACTCTTTGAAATGCGCGACCAACACACTCCGGTTATCTATCAGCCAATCCACCCTAATAGCAGTCTGTGCCAGATACCACAGCGCTTATTAATGCGCATCATTCTCAACCACTTATTACCAATTCATGATCAATGCGGTTTATTTGAAAAAAGTGCAAGGCAACCTCTTAACAGCAATCAGAGTTCAGCAATCTTGAAATAACGCAACAGACCCTAAAAACATGAACAGTGGCGGCTTTGATGGTGGCTGTATAGTGCATCTGCTTCATTTCCTCTACTGCGGGCTACACTCACTAAAGTAACGTTTCGGCTATTGCCATTGGAAACACCGCTGCGTAAGACTAACGCTTGCTTGAATTCTGAAGGTAGACGGGATTTCCCATCAGAATTCATCCTCTATGGCAGGTATTATGCAGTCGTATTAAAGGTTCGCTCACCTCCAAATCAACAGCGCTTTTATTTGTTGCGCCGAGGTTCAGTTGTGAATGATGATTAAATCAATATATAGTCTGTTTGCGGACTTATTGCTCCATCATTACGATTTGCGATTCATGTTAACACAAAGGTATGGAAAAGGTAGGGTGTACGAACGGAGAGCGAGGAGCTAGCATCAAGACAGTTCTACTAGTCGATATTCCTACAGGTGAAGAAATGTTGCCTAAGGAACTTCCGAGGACGCATTTGGAAAGCTTCCTGCTATGTCCTGAGTGTCCGTGATCATTCACTACGATAAGGAGCTGTTCAACAATGCCCACTCTAAGGAGTGAGGGTGTGTGGGTCGAATCACCGCGAAGTTGTCAAAATTCAAGTGAGCACAGACCAAGGATTTCAATTCGAGTCTCAAGCGCGATATCCCGTAGGCCTGTGACTAGTTTGATAACTGCGTGCTGGACAAGTACAACAACCACTGTGTCTTTCATCAGGTCGGTATATACGACCTGATAATCACACCCGAGCAGCGGTCTCGTATAAACCTCTTCAGTCTTTTGAAATGCTTTCTTGTCAGTGCGGAAGAAGGTGCGATTAATCAACCTAAAGGCAGACAATCCTTTTGTTTTGCCATCTCACGGTGATACGCGAAGGAAAAGTTGCCAAAAATTGGGTGTTCAGGTTTCCCTTCAGATTGAGTATAATGATTTTTTGTAATGAACACACTATGGATCATGAAGGCAATACCAGGATCTCCATCGGGTGATATGCAAGCACATTTATTGCTGTTTAGTGGGAGACTCTAACTCTCCGACAGGCGCCTAACCGCGTCAAGGTCGATTTGTAGTATGCTGGAATCAGTGGCATTCCAGAATTTTAGGTCGTCGGCGTAAAGAATGCGGTTATTGATGAGATGGTCCGGAAGGTCATTGGTGTGAATGTAAAATAACAGAGGGCTGACCACTGATCTTTGAAGTACTTCCGTAAGAGCAAAACGAAGACAAAAACTCATAGACGGCTTCACCACTAAAGATTCGGTTATCAAGAAAATGGGCAATCCACTGAAGGGTTTGTCTTTGAATAGCATAGGCTTCTTGTTTGTCTTTGAGAGGACCGTTTAGCATACAGCCAAAAGCCCTGGCAAAGTCCCAGATGCTATTATAACATTAGATGAGACCATCGTGCTTGGCCTCCGTCAGATTATTCATGAAGATAAGAATAAAAGTTGTGAATGACCATTCAGAAAGGAAACCGTGCTCAGCAGATGAAAAGCAAAATTGGTAAGAATTGGTTGAGAATGATGCGCTTTAATAAGCGCTGTGGTATCTGGCACAGACTGCTATTAGGGTGGATTGGCTGATAGATAACCGGAGTGTGTTGGTCGCGCATTTCAAAGAGTTGAGTGACTATCGCCTGTTCTATGATGTATGGGTCACGCTAGTCTGGGTTGTTTGTCCAAACATCTAATAAGAGGATTCTGCCGGACCAGTAGCTGCTTCCTCGAGAATTCTGGGATGGATCTTATTAGAGCACATTGCATTGCATGACAACCCTGAATGAAAGGTCTTCAGCATCCAGCAAAGAAAACCCACTCGCAACGAGAGGTTACCGGAAGTTCTGGAGCGGCAGAACAGGGTGCTAGTTTGGCAGTGCAACGTTGCAGACTGCCGAGTGGTACTCCCTGAATAACTCGGGCACAAATGGGGAATCAGATTAGGTCTCATCGTCGGGCAGTCAAGTCTGCTATGAAACCACACATCCCATGCCACTGATTCCCAACGGACTACCTTAAATCGAGATCATCACATGAGTGTCGCACTTCCAGCCCTGCAAGAAACCAGTGGAACCAATTATAAGCTTTATTCGGCCACACTTTGAATATGCATCTCAAGGTTAAGGTGTCGATTTGTTTCGTGACCTTGATGGGGTCAAAGCTCTGATGGATATCACCCGTATATGGTTAAATCTGCCAGTTGGTGGCAGTTAATTTAGAAGTCATTCATTGGTTGCTGACGTTTCTGTGTTATCCTCCGGAAATTCCAAACTCATTGTTTTCCATGACTGAGGGCATCAGGAATCTCATGAAGTTAAGTTTCAATCGACGGTTTGTCTGTTTTCCCTTCATTTGGATTCAAGATCTTATTTGGCAATGGTATAAAGGTAGGTGTTCATCGGCCGTGAATATGTACTTGATTGATCGAAACTTGTTGGCGCTCATTCAGAATGGGACTGTGGATGGCTATATGGAATTGATGGTTCCGCTTGAAATTCGTATGTGTTTTGTATAAACGCCCAGCATTGGAGAATGGGGAATACGAGATGTTATTTGGCCATTTAGTTGTTGAGCGGGTACAAGCTGAAGGATGTATGCAATGTGTGATCTACCGGTAGTACGTGCGGTTTGGTTGGAGTCCTGAGGTAATTTGTTTGCTCGTGCATGGCTTCAACATGTAACTGATTTGGAAGTCAGTTGGTGTGCTGCATGAACGCTGGTTTCCATCTTCAATGAAGCTGTGGTGTTTTAATGTTGGGCTTAGAAGTTCTACTTCGCTGGTCTAGACCTGCGTTATTTTGCTTTGCAAAGCTGTTTGCGACTGGCACGAGGTCACAGTGTGAATGGATGTTCTGTTTTGAGTGTGGGTTTCTTTTACAGTTGTTGTTGGCGTACTGGAGGAGTCCGGTGGAAGTTCGCAGTACATACTCCGAGAGTTAGTCACGAGGAATGTGATTCTTACCCGAAGACCATTGAGTCAAACGATGGAACATTACAGGTAGGCGCAATTGTACCTTCTGTACTGTTTCTCCTTCGGTTGACCGTGTTCCGGTCGTCATGACTACAGTTACGTTTCTTCGTATGGGTAACTAGGACTTTGAATCAGATGTTCTCACTGTGGACATCGAGACAATGATCAGTGTACGTTTATATCTCCACCCTCTGCGTGTAAAATTGCATATGATTACGGTCAATCATTAGCGTGTACCATACCACATCCCCTCGCATTGAATCAATGTTGTTACATGGTATCTGATTTTTCCCGTTTTACCGTGTTCGTCATCTTCCGATTTACTGGCGACTAACCGTTCTACGTGGTATGTTGATTGTCCCTATCGACGGTGGCTCGTGTCGGAGCTGGCAGCGCTTGAACTCAGTAGACACTATGTGAGGCACCCAGCGTTTGTGGTAGGTCTGGGTGCAAAATGTCCGTACCAAACGTAATGTAACGCTATAAGTGTCGAAATTGGTATTAATTCAACTCCACCGGCCTCAATGTACACCAGTACAGGCAGCTAGTCTACTTGGCTGTCAGTGTCATCTGCAAGGTCTGCTGCCAGTGCATCTCTCCGCCGCTGACTCGTCACGCATGATACGTAAATCTGATCGGACTTGCCTTGATACATATACTGTCAAACTAATGCAGGGGGATTGGATGTCATCTCATATTCCTTTTTAGGTAATAGATTATTTGCAGGACTCCAAAGATGTATTTGAAGGTCGGGAATTTATTGGCTTCGGCGAGTTCAGAAGTTGCTCAGACAAATATGTGAAGGGTTACAGTGTTTTGTACGTGGTTGGTTCAAGTAGGAAATAAGGCACTGAGCACTTGAAATACGGTCATTTGAATGTGATTGTCGCTGCCTTTACTCGGTAGGCGGCGTTCCGGTGTATGAAGTACGAGCGAAGTGAGAGCGAGAGCCGTGGATTACGACGTGTTTAGTGAGTTGAGTTCTCATACTTCCCATTGCACAGTTCCCGCGATACGTGCTGTCAATCACGCTTCAACGTGATTGGGAGAAATATCGGGTTGGTTTTTTAACTCTTTCACATTGTAGCAGAACCACGACAACTGCTTTGCTGTACTATGCGCATCCAAAGAATCGTCGGCTCACGGAGAGTAAAGCGAACGACTCAAGGCATCTTTTTGAGCACAACACGCCAACTGCTGAGTTGAGGCAGTATGCTGCGAATGTATTTAACGATCATGGATATTTGCATCATCCTCCATCGGTTGAAACCTCCAGCAACAAGTAAGTGGGTTAGCGTGCACTAATGTAGAAGAAAATCTGCCACAAATCTTGCATCATACAGAAAAACGGCGTGTTGCGTGTCGTCGGAGACGATAATAATGGATACACGCACATATGTTTCGCAAGCAGACAGCAAGTGCAGTTATTTAGACGATTCACTGATGTGGTAAAAGTCGATGGAACTTATGGGATCAACCCCCACAAGTAGGTCCCCTATCACTCCACATTTGCCGATGTGGCCTGAAACTATATCAGTTCCTGATTACAGAATGCATGGGTCATGGACGACCTGTGATGTGCGCCTATTTTCGAAGTAAGAAATACTCATCCCTGCGCCATTTATTCGAAATATTCTGGGGGGTGATTGGGACCATATACTTGTCAGAACGTTTGCGATGGATAAAATTACTGCCCAAAAGCGAGCAGCACGAGTATTCTTTGGGTGCGAAATAATGTTATGCTACTTCCATGTTCGGGATGCTGTAAAGAAACATGTAAGTTGATGTAATGAACCTCATACTCAGTGTGTCCAACCACAATTTGTGGCGCTGTGACTATAGGGTTCACGTAGGCTGACCGTCGAGCATAGGAGTCAGAGTGTTTAACCATAGGTCGTGACAGTGTGACCATAGGCTGCACCTAAGCTGACCGTCGAGCGGGTCACCCAGGAAAGCTTCAATAGGTAAAATGCCTCACTTCTCGTTTGACCACTTTGGTTTTTGGAGAACACATGAAATTCGATCTTCTGCAAGGTCATGCAACTGCACAAACTGGCTGATTTCATTGTTACTATAATGACAAAGCAGCTTACACCGGATAAAAATGAGCAGTATAAACGGCAAACAGATCACGCCCACTTGTGCTCGCATTGTGTTTGAAAGTCATCAGCTGTAGCCTTATCTGCTTAGCCACGGCGTCTCCAAATTTCAGTGGTTTTCCAGTTACGCATGAGGGTAATTACAAACACTCGAACTTATCAACTGTCGACACCTATTTCACGGAACATCGAACGCACAGGATCAAAAAAAGGAACTACCACTTACACGGCGCGCGTTCATTAATCATTTGTTGCTAACTCCTTTCATATATCAAATCACAAAACTTCAGCTATCTCGTCAACCGGGAGTGCGTTTTCTTTTGTACACAAACAAACTGGAAAACTCCGATGGAATGAATGTAATCCGAAGTTTTAGTAAAACGGTACAAATGATATTTCCGAGTCAGATCTAAAAAACGTCATATATCCTAATATCGGACATAACACAGTGTTTAAATGATCCATTATCGGTAAATCACTTTCGTACGTTGGATCAATATGGCGGTGGACGATGAGAGCACCTTTAGAAGAATACTCAAATTGAAGTACCACGGGTTTGAAGAGTATGTTGAAGACTTGCGCAGATTTCAACGGGGAACTTGTACAATTTTTTTCATCAACACTTCGCAAACAGCTGTAGGTGTTAAGAAGCATAGGGGATTAGACCTATCCCCAGGCTTCCCGTATGGAAGTGCGGTGTACACATGTGTACATTGTACACGGCGAATAAAGCCCTTCAAAAGGTAATGTATATTTAATGAATTGTTAAGATAAATTGTGGTTTTGCAGGTTACAGATGTCGAGCCTCCTGGGTCATCCATTATCGCATCGATGGATATCAAATCGAGAAGGCAAACTTGATAAGCCGAACATTTATCCTAGGAATAGACGTCTGGCTGTTAGTGCTGAACTGCATGTGTGTGAGATGATGAGCCATTTTAGGAGGCTCGTGAAATGAGGATGTTTGTGAACAGGAAGTATGGGATGAGAATGCATCGACACGATTGATCTAATCTAAGCACGAGGTACAGCAAATTAGATGATTGCAACGAAATTATGAAGTTGCGAGATTTACTTAAAGTGAAAGGCAGCTATAGGTTTCTGCTGCGGGAGAAAGTTTTAGGGTTCGTCATGTTTGTACCGAAATGTGCATTCTAACTGTGTCCGAGGTATGGAGATGTCATTCTAGGAGATGCCGCCCATCAGTTAAATTATGACGGCTTTATACTATGGCATGTATGTTGGTAGACGTAACTGAAGTCGGGGCAACATTTTTATGCACTACTTCCAGTTAAAGGATAGTTTTGAAAAACCTGCTTAAAATGTTGTCTCGTATGTCTGCTGTTCGCGACTTCAATGTTGGTCGTTCACCAGCACAGATGAGGGCAATACGTGAAGTCTTCCCATATTGTACCATCGTATTCTGCCGGTTTCACTTATTGCATGGTGTGTCTCGGCGTTTCCATCAGTTGATAGGCCTAGGGGATTATCAGAACACACGAAATGTGGTTTTCATCGGCAACAGCGGTCAATTTGACAGTTTGCTGCAGGCTGTGAAGTTTGTCATTAATGAGGCACATTAGTATCTTGCGAGCACTTAAGTGCCTTGAAGAAAGGTTTGAGCCACGCACAAACTCAAGTCCAAGGTTTTGTACCGTAACCTTACCACCAACCGTGTTGAGAACGGGAACAAGCACACCAAAAGTGCCGTGTCTGAACACTCCATTGCGTGTGCATCTTTTCAGCATATTGTGGAACGATGTAGAAGTGTGTTCGATGGACGCCAGCGTAAGCTTAACGCTGAGCGCACGAGGTTGTTCGAGCCGACGGTAGGCCTGGAATTTCTGTCAGTGATTCTGAAACCATTGTCGCAATATGCCAGGAATGTTTTCCTTAAGCATCACAATGGCACCGAAATAGCAGACGTAGCCTATGCAAAAAACACTTGGGAAGTGAGCTGTAGCAAAGGGCGCATTTTCCACGTGGACATTACGAGGGGTAACAAATGTGACTGCTGCTTCTCATCCCAATGGATGATTCCCTATTGTCATATTGTTGCTGTTTTGTTTGATTGACAGACCAATTACTAGTTTGGGTGAGGGAAATTGGTGGTTGTTGCCAGCCCCTGAGAAAGCAAAATCCCGGTTTCCCAGTTTGGCAAGCCGGTTGTTTGTATGCCTGCATCTGTTTCCACTTCTCGTCTGGACAGAATCAGAAATGCTGAAGATGTTTGCCGGGACATGGCTTGGTAGTCAAATCCAATATCCCTACCTGCAACATCTTCCCCATAACGCATGCCCCAAGTGGTGCTAAGCAGATCTTGTCCACAGGTAAGATTGCATGCATGTCTGATGAGCTAAGACAGATGCCCGCAGATTGAATAGAACAACCGTTTGTCTCTAACCCGTACAAGAAGTCTAGACTCAAGTGTCATTTGATTGGCCAGAATATGCCGGAGATCGACGTAATCAGAGACCCCATGGAGACAGCTCGTATGAAACGAGTTTCTAAGGGTACGCTAAAGGAGTTCAAAACGGACGTCAGGGAGACTTTTGGGAAGCAGAGTGCCTCAAAGCCTGTAGATTGCAACGCCTGTCAGGTATGCTTCGAAAAGGATGACCCCGTGGACTTGGACGAAGACACCGTGCACTGGGTACAGTGCAGTGAATGCTGCGGTTGGTACCACCACTACTGTGCCAACTAAAACGAGTCTCAACCGGTCTATACCTGCGTTGACTGCGACAACGTGGACAACGCATCGTGACCAGCCGGCAGGGTGAAAAAGAAACGGCCCTCTCAAGCGACATGCGGAAGAACCAATGGCTCTATTCAGGGCAGCCCACGACATGGTTTCACGAGCTATGCTCATGTTTTCATTTTGCAATGATTGTTGATTCCCGACGCCTAGCGGCTGTTCGAGCAACGCCTAGTATTCTCGCAACGTCTATCGATATGCTAGATCTACGGTAGTCGCGTCTGTAAGTAACGAACGTCTTCAAATTCTGAGCCCGTCGAGCAACCGATTCGGATCCAAAAGAGAAGACGGTCGTACTCGCGAGTTTCTTATTAATAAGGTGCTAATGTTAAAANCTGAGCCCGTCGAGCAACCGATTCGGATCCAAAAGAGAAGACGGTCGTACTCGCGAGTTTCTTATTAATAAGGTGCTAATGTTAAAACTCAATATGACAAACCAAATAGTGGAAGACAACAACAAACCTTGTTATTGACACCACCAAATATACAAGTTCCGAGATTAGCGGTTCACGTGGATATGATCAAATGCATTGGTCACGTAATGGCGAAACGGTCGAGCGCAAATGAAACCAGGGTACATATAAACAAAGGTCCGGCAAGCGAGAGTGAAGAAGAAAAACTACGCGGAATCAAGTTTCTAAAATCAAACGGTATCAAGATATGAGCAATACATTAAGATAAACATTCAAGGGAGAAATTATTTGTCACGCGCGTAACTTGGGTGGTAGTGTCAGACTGCAAGAAAGGCTCGTAATCAGTACAAAGAATTCCAACGTGAAGAGACGAACCAGTGAGAAGGGAATGAATAGGGCAGGGAATTTGACCACTAACGTCCTATGAACACATAACACTCATCAAGCACTCACGCAAACCGCTAGTTCTACACCAGCACCCGAAACCAGCATGGTTTTCCAACACTCATGCAACTGCTGGTTGAGTGTGTATCGTGAACTGGTTCCGTTGCACCTGAGCCTTATGCGCTGATGATGCCACTACCCTCTGCTTCTTGGAGGAGACATAGATATTATTTCTCTCTTGACCGTGCTGCTCTCTGTTCTCAAGTACACCTCGCGGACGCGATTGTGAGCACCCTTCACTACTCCGCTTACCACGGCTTTGGGCCAAACGCCCATGGGCCGAGGACCTCCAATGAGTAGAACAAGGTCACCAGCCTTCATATCTCGTCTAACCATCGTCCATATATGATAGACCTGGATGGAGGGTAGGCACTCTGTGACCCAGCGCTTCTAAAACACACTAGCCAGGTGTTGGGCCCGCTTCCACCCTCTCGTGTATTTTTCTAGTAGTGTGATATGAGTGCCCGGCACGTCCGTGTTTGGTTTTAGGAGCAACAGATCGTTTGGTCTGAGGACCGAGTGACCGTCCGTATCATCATCGACTGAAACTAAAGGTCTGTCATTCAGAATTCTCTCAACCTCAATTAAATAAGTGTAGAGAGCCTTGTCCGGCATTACTTGTTCCCTTATGACGGCCTGCATGACCCGTCGAACTGTGCGAGTCATGCGCTCTCATGTTCCACCTCAAGGGCTAACAGCGGAAGAACTGAAGTGCCAATCGAAACCACAGACCACCAGAATCCGAAGAATTTTGCCTGGTCTCAGCCAAGTAATTTCCCCATCAGCTCTGACCTTGCGCCCACAAAGTTGGATCCGCTCTCACTATACATGACTTCCGGAACACCCCGACGTCCAATGTACCTCATTAGAGCTATCAGAAAGTAGTCCGTTGACATAGTTTGTGCTACTTCCAAATGTATATCTCTTGTTCAAAACCACGTGAACGTACGGCCATATCTCGTAAAAATGCTGTTTCCAATCAGAAACTCAGGAGGTCTAAAATAATCCACGCCACAGGTTGTGAATGGGGCATCACCAGGTGTTTAGCGGTTAATAGGGAGCGGGGCCACCACTTGTTGGCTCGGCTTCCCAGCCAACATTTTGCAATTCATGTATTCCAGCAGGACGCGGCGCATACTAGCCAGGCCCTTGACAATCCAAAAATTTCTTCAAATGGATGATGAATCGTGACTAACTTCCATGTGACCTTCGATTTCGTGATAGTATCGGATAATCACATCCGTAAAAGTACGATCTTCCACGAAGACGTTGAGCAACGCGTAGCGATAAACCAATGATCTCAAATATTCAAAACAAGATTGGATCGTAATGCCGCGATACTATTGAACAAGTTATCAACGTTAATATTCAGATAACCCCAACAGTTTCGATCGACAGATCATTTCCGAAGAATGGGTAACAACTTGCTGCTGAACGGGCTAAATATGAACTATAATCACATAATTAGGCTTTCATACCCAGAAGAGCTATTTCGAGCAGTCAACAGGTTCAAAACAATGGGGATGAGCCGAGCTCCAAACAGGGGGTACACGCACCACTCAAGTAAATTACAATTACCAACAACTGGCTATTCGCAGAACCATCAAATGGACGTGACGAAACAAAATCTTCTGGGTCAAGGTCAAGTTAACCCCCAGAAGAATGGGAGGTTGAATGCATAGGGGGTGAATATTCAGGGGAATTGGGTTGAGTCGGATTTCCGCATGATTTTAGTTAAAAAATTTGATACGGTAACAGTTCCGCGAGGCAGCAGTATTATTATTTTTGTACCGCTAGGGAGCCCGGTTACAACACTTCCACCGGGACACAGAACATCGTTTATTATGGCGGGCTTTAGTCGGGCTAGCGTACCCGGTCGGCCTTTGGAGTGTTCCGTGCAGCCTTCAGCAAATGCGCTTTGTTGCTCCAGCCGGACGGTGGATTCACAAGTCAGGTCCACTTCTAACTTACGCAAAGGACCCAGTGTAATGGAACACTGCCACCCGGATTTCATGCAAGTGAAATAGTTCTTGAAACGTATTAACCACACTACCGCGCGAAGTAGGGCTTACCAGCGAGAGTAACGCGAAACAAGAGCGCTGCTGACACTGGCTATTGCCAGCACCTTCTTTAATTCCAGTTACTCAGCTTGAATCGGCTCAAGCGGCTTGTCCGGTGACCACGAATTCTCAAGTTCTATAGAAAGGCTGGACTACTTAGCCGCGTGTAAATTTCTTGAGAACTGGCATCACAAGTTCTTTGCGGAGCTAGGCCTGCCGGGTTTAGCTCTGGCGGAAGGTGTCGCCAATGACAAACCTTGGTGTAGTAATGAATTAGTTGAACACGGTTGGCTACGAATGTGACAAGAGGACATAAGTCGTTTCTCGGGTACTCCAGCACGATGACGGAGTCTGTCCAAAGTGTGAAGTTATCAAAGGTTGGCTTGAGTTTACTTACAATAAACCTCATAAGTTTAGCCGCCAATACCGCGGCTGCAAGTTTCAATCTTGGGATAGACAAGTGTTTTGAAGGTGCAACACGGGACTTTCCCATCGAGGAGCAGCAAAAATTGCTGCTTTCTCCCTAGACGTCTCGGAGATTGTCGACAGCTCCACAACACGTCTCGGAAGCGTCGGAAAACATATGCAACTTCGAACGTGTGAGCTTCTTCCCATGGGGTCTGATACAGAGCGGTACAGTAACTGAGTCTGTCGTCGTTACACCCCGTGATCACCTTTCCCACTCGCCTTGACACTTTTAGTCTAAGGGTGAATACCACCCAATATTCGCGCCACATAAGCCCTGGAGTAACTTCCGACCGCGGAGAGCGAGCGGAGCGATTAACCCCATGTTTCGTACACCTACGCGATACATGCTAACAAGCATCCTCGAGTGAAATGCTTTTACGGTAAAGATTCGCGAAGCTTGAAACAATCTTCCGATACGTGCGACTGGACTCCAAAGGCCTTCTGGTGATTGTGATCACCTAGGTCCAGTGCTGCTGACACAGATGCCCTTTTGTTCGGCGATATATCTGACAGGGCATCTGCTAAGCTAGACTTCCACTTTACTAGTGTGCTTTCCATTCTTGATTTCACGATAAATTCTAACGCGAGAAAACGTTCCATAACGTCCGGAAAATCGAAATCCTGCACCGGTTGGACAATTCGCTAGGTCCGTGAAATTCCGTCGATTTGAGGAAGTAACCGAGTCCGGTCCAGGAGATCGTCCATTTTTCCTGAAAAATTAAGACCCACCTGTCTTCCTCTATCTTCTTAAAGGTTTCTACATATTTTTCCGAGGCCGTCTACATCAACTGATGGCAAAATTCTTCGACTGCTCATTTTCACCACCCTGAAAAATCTTTTCTCTGGTATGAACTTGGATATGAGGCCAAAGTTAAACTTGTGAAGCAAGAACTGATGCAACAACCCAAAATTTTTAATCGAATATTGAAAATTTGAAAACTATTGCTTCAGAAGCAGGTGAGCCAATTGATCCTTCATGAACTAGGGTTTTCCTCTATTATTTTGTCCGGTTTATTACTCTATTTCCATAATGAGTATGTTGTGCAATTAACAATTATGTGTACGGTATGGGGTTCACGTTAAAATGTGTGTACTGATCACGCTTATCCGAACGTGCTAATCACAGATGCGTTGAGAAATATACGATTATTATTGTTATTATTATATCCACTCAGGAGAAACATTTTGCGCAAATCGGACGCTGCACATCTGGCATCTTCAAGCGTATCCACTGATACCGAGCAGTCGTCAGCGTAAAAATTCTCAAACGCAATTTGGCTATCCAGCTTGCTAAATCGATGCTTATTATCAATTTCAGTCTTCCTGGGTGCACATGACGCGCAGAAGGGCGAAGAAGTAGCCCCGAAATGATGGACCATCATCTCATACGTGTCGGGTGAACCAGACATCGGTTCATTACTCCACAAAAGAAAGCTCCATGCCAACCAGTCCCTTGCGAGGACCATCACCTGCAAAGATATTTCCTTTATGTCTGGGGACAAGGCCATCAAACCCTTGAGTAACCATGACAACACACCCACTAGGTTGTTCGTCAGGAGTGGCCCCTGTAGCAGCACTCTGTTCAAAGAGGTGTCCTTGTATTTCGCTGTGCAATCGAATACCATCCGCACCTTCTCTGGTTTATTCGAATTCAACACCGGGTGGTGTGGCAAGTACCACCGGTGAAGATTCCCATCCTCGCTGGTGTCAACTCTGGATATATAACCTCTGACCATGTGTGCCTTGATATTCCTGCTATATTTATGTGTCAATTCAGTATCGTGGGAAAGTCTCCCACCTAATAAATTCAGACGCTTCTTAGCCAACCATCAGTTATCGGGAAGGTATGCACTGTCACACCGCCACAGCAAGCCAGTCTCATATCGACCGTCCTTGAACGCAACTGTGGACTCTACAATAAGCCCAGCCCGCCGGTCATCACATGAGTAAACCACCTCTTCGGAAAGTCCGCGCTCGACAAACTTTAGGTCGAACATACGTGGAACCAACCGTGTTAGTTCAGCATCCCTGAAGCAATGAACTTCAGCCTTGCTGTTTGCTGAGGGTGACATGGGACCTCGCAAGGTCCAGCCCAAGATGGTTTTTACAGCGGATGGCTAACGCCTGCGTCCTGCCCGCTGATCTGCTACAAAATGTGCTTCCGGCATGTCACAACCTATTGGTAGCCCGACTTTACCTCCCCAACGAGGAGATGGGCAGACCGGCCAAGTAAGGCCACCGCTGAACGTCATCAATGGATATGGTTTCTTCTCGTTCAACCGGAAGACCCTTGATAGTAAAGGCTTTGTCGACCCTGATCCTACTTCCATCATTTGAAGATTCAACGTCCAAACTCAGCTCTTGGCATTCGATAGTAGCGGTCTTATTCAATGTAGAGATGCTAAGCGTTCGATTACATGTTGACAGTTCTAGTCGCTCAGCTGAAGATCCGAGTATGAATGTGATATCGGACACGTTATCTAGAAGGGCATATGTTTCGACCGTTTTGACTGTCCCAATTAATCCGACAGGTATGAAATCTAGAAGAACCCTTCTCTCATAAAAGAAGTGGCTCCACAGCTCGTCACTTTCACTTCGACGTCATTTCCAGGAGGCGCCTGGTCCGTGTGCATCAGGGTATGATTTCGCACTCCACATAGAGGCCGTGAACACTGTACACGGATTCTGCGAAACTTGGCTGTGTGGTTTGACAGTGGACAAACGAAGCATCGTTTACACTTTCTTAGAACTTCGCGCTACCCTTCTAATGTAATGCTTTCAAATCGCCGGCATGTCGGCAAATCATGATCCTCATCACGTACTGCGCATTGGTGTGGCTTATTTACCACTCCGACGACGGATGACACGGGCTACATCCGATGAGAATCCCCGTGATGGCGCGCGGTCCGGTTTCCACTGAGGCGACCCTGGACTGAACAGGCGATGAGCTGACCATATAGGTTACTAGAAATCGAGGTTCGCCTCTTTATAAACTCGAATAAGTCGTTGAAAGGAGGCTCCCGACCAGTGTTTATAACAGAGTCAGTCACTTCCGCCCACTTCTCTTGCAATGAGCGAGGAAGACTGTCCACGACACACAGAAGGCTGGTCGGACAACTCAACTCAGACGGATGGTTCAGCTGGAAAAGCGTCAACTGACAACCCTTCATCTGATAGCCTGAATGATCTTATGCGGCCTTCCAAATCATCGCCTCAATATTCCAGTCGAATTGGCAAATCCTACTTCGCTGGGCGGCAATATTCAGTGGTCGACAGCTGCATTAGCTCGACATTTACAATAATAGATAAGGTAGGACAATTTCTGTTCCTCGTCACCCAGTTTGTTAGAGACGTTGAGTTTATAATTTCGCATGAATCTATGAAATTTCAAGGGCGACCCTTCAAAGGGTTTCTACATGATTTTTGGTAGGCCCACATTGATAACTAAATTGCGTATACACTGATCCATGGAGCTCCCATATAACCCGTAAGTAAGAGGTTTGTGTGACGAGCCAAATGGGAGAACTTTTGCACCCACCCTGTCTGTCGGCTCTCCAGTCTAACCAAAATCACACTTTTCCTTCAACCTGTTGCGAAATTCTAGCTGTACCTTCATAAACATTAGACCCTCCTCCTTTAGACGCAACTCTTATTCAGTAAGGCTACCAGCCATCACCAAATTTCGGTCAAGTGAACAACGAGTTGTAGCTGGGACAAGGTTGGGAGGTTTAGCTATACACTCCGTGCCCTCCGGTAGGGCTGCTACCAACTGTACCGCGAACCTCGAGCATCGTCTCTGATTAGCTCTAGGGGTCCCAATCATATGACACGGCAGACAACTCAACAACCTCAGACACATCCCTGCCAAAATCATGTGAATCCTTAGAAGGAAAAGCCACGTACAAGGAACGGACTGAAGCAGGAACATCGGAAACATTCAAATAAGTTTTGATATCGTCATGGATGTGAGTCACCTGGGGATCGCCGCTCAAGTGTTGGAGATAGGAAACAGGACAATTCTCCACACAGAGAGGCACAGCAGGCAATCTCAGTGACATGGTTGTTCGCGATGAAGCTTTGGCCGATTGGTATCACAGAGAACGTCCTTGCACATCACGCGTGTCACCTTCGATTAGCTCAGCCACTGTAGAAGGGCTGATGGCTTTCACCCATTCGGCAGATGGATTTGGTCACCACCAACGCGGATATATCTAGCACTATTGAACCCGGACGTCTAGCAGCTGTTTGAACAACGCAACGTCTATCGATATGCTAGATCTACGGTAGTCGCGTCTGTAAGTAACGAACGTCTTCAAATTCTGAGCCCGTCGAGCAACCGATTCGGATCCAAAAGAGAAGACGGTCGTACTCGCGAGTTTCTTATTAATAAGGTGCTAATGTTAAAACTCAATATGACAAACCAAATAGTGGAAGACAACAACAAACCTTGTTATTGACACCACCAAATATACAAGTTCCGAGATTAGCGGTTCACGTGGATATGATCAAATGCATTGGTCACGTAATGGCGAAACGGTCGAGCGCAAATGAAACCAGGGTACATATAAACAAAGGTCCGGCAAGCGAGAGTGAAGAAGAAAAACTACGCGGAATCAAGTTTCTAAAATCATACGGTATCAAGATTGGAGTATGTACTTCATAAACTCTAAGACTGGTTGTGGTTAACTGTCGCCACTTGTCCTCACGAGCTACTTATAGGATGCATTTACAGACCGCCTAATACTGCGAGCAATGATTTGACTAACTTTTTGGAAATAATGCATCATTTGTCCAAAATGTCTTGTGAACACAAACTAGTAAGCGGTGACTTTACCACGTCTAATATCTCCTGGAACTTATTCTCTGCTCCAACCGATCAGGCTGAATTCCTTTCATGCAATCAGCTGAATGGTTGGAACCAACATATCACAACACCCACCAGAAAATGGCATATTTTGGGTCTTATATTTACCACAGTTATTTTGTCTGTAGAGATATCTGTTCGACAACAATTCCCAGGAAGCGACCATAATGTGGTCAAATGTCTGTGTGAATTCGTTATGGATATCAAACCGACAGTTTTATGCTACCTTCTGATCAAATTCATTGATTGGAATGCCTTTTTCTCCCTACTAAAATCATTAAATTGGAATACATTCTTCCGCATATTAGATCCAAGCATAGCAGTTGGAGAATTCATCAGACATCTAACGTTCTGTATCGACGTTTTGGTCCCCGTTAAATCAAAACGCGTCCACTCGTATGTACAAGGTGAAATCCTTACTGCAAAAGAGACTGACAGACTTAAAATGCTTAAGTCGAGGTACGGAATAACACTAGACTTTTCCCTGGTGATGCAACTGAGCAAAATGTTTGAACACGTAGAACGTCAGACGCAACTCCGTCAAATAAACGTAGAGACACTCGCGCTCCGTAGTGAGAAGAGATGCACGAAACTAGTGCAACTATTGAGATGGAGATACTCCATAAGAGACCCTGCCATAAGAATTATTATTCTCAAAGACAAAACGGTTGTCGATGACGCTTTAGCGATGTGCGAACTCATTAACTCATATTTGGCTGCCTTGTTTAGCATAGAAAGCATCTCATCAACTTCCAATATTCCGTCGGAAACAGATAAAGTTTTGAGTAATGTTCTACTCGATGTTCGAAGTGTTCGTTCACAGTTACCTAGCATTAGGTCCTCAATTCATCCTGTACCAGATGGTATCCCACCAATGGTCGTCAAGCAGGCAGGTAAGGATATACCCATCCTCTTACTCAATTTGTTCAACCTATCACTTTTATCCAGCACCTTCCTTCCTTAGTGGAAAACCTCAGTCTGCTCGACAATGTTTGAGAGAATAATAAAGGTGCACACAGTCGAGTTCTTAAGGACACAAAACCTTATAAACCCTTCACAGCACGGTTTCCTTTGTAAACGCTCCTGTATGACATGTCAGCTGGAATTCTTAAACCATATATCGGCGTCCGTTGACTCAGGAAATACGGTAATTATCATACTCTTGGACATGTAAAAGGCTTTTGATCGTGTGCCTCATAAGCGCCTCTTGATCAAACTAGCATCTTTTGTATAACTGGTTGTCGTCAAACTTTGAAGGTCGCACTCAGACAGTCAAAATAGGGGAGCACTACTCAACACCAAAACCAGTAACTAGTGGGGTGATCCAAGGAAGCGTTCTGGGTCCGCTGCTCTTCTTAACGTACATAAATGACCTATGTGACGTTATTACACATGGCAAGCCCTTTCTGTTTGCTGACGATATAAAAATCGTTTACGCACTCCGCCAGGGCAGTAACATCAATTTCTGTCTACAAAATATACGACAAGACCTAGCGTCATTGCAGTTGTGGTGCAGAACATGGCTGATGTCGTTCTCAGCGAACAAATCAAACATCAATACTTATGTTTGTAAATTACCTCGTGGCTCCATCTCACTAGATGATTGTAATATTGATGTAGTCACTTCGGTCGGAGATCTTGGAATACGGTACTCAAACTCCTTCAATTTCTCTGAAAAGGTATGCTTCCAGGTAGCAAAAACTAGAAGAACAATAGGCCGTATCAAAAAGACGTTCAGTCCACCAGCTGCGAAGCTGACGCTCTACAAAATGTGCTCGGCCTCAACTGGAGTATTGCACCTTCATTTACTATCATCTACGCAAATCAGATAGGCTTGTTTTAGAAAACCTTGAACGATCATTTACCAAAAGCTTACTGGGATATTCTTCTTTGCTCACCTACAGACAGCGCTGTTAAAAACTTGGTATTTATCCACCCTGGCTGCATAGGGTAAAGTTGAACCTGACGCTGCCGTATAAATTCATATATTCGGATGATTACCACAGCGTTTACCGTCTACTTACAACACAGCCTTCCATATAGTCTGAGAAGTAAGGGTTCCACCTTGCCAACCCTGATATCCCGGAAAAATATACGTGCAAACCTCTTCCTCGTAACGTATACCTACATTTGGAATAAACTTCCAAATGAAGTCCGAGACAGTAACAACATTCAGCGTTTTGAAAAAGGGTTTGGAAAGCTATCTTACGTTAACAAACACAGTGTCTATCTTCAAACTCTGTGTATCCCCTGGTGACCTTTATCAGTGTGGTCCGTGAAACATTTAGCCGTCAGATGCGCATTACTTGGATAACCACCCCGCTGTCTAACGCCCCTCGACATGTGAACGCGACGCTTAATAATAAGTCCAGCAGAACGACGTCATGTGTGCTTTATTTATCAGACGCTCACTTCATGCGGCTCTCCAAACCGTCGACTCAATTCTCCGTATGCCCGGATAAATCCAGGGTACATAGCAAAATGCCACAACACACCGTATTCCAATAATCATGAAAAAAAATAACAAAAAAATTCCGTTAGCATTTTGTTACCCATGTTTGCCGTATTTGTACATGTTATAACTCCACATTTTCTCATCTAACGTATGGAAATACCTTCTCCCTTCCAATCCCCATATTATCCACTGAGCGAGAAACTTTTCTACGGCGGATGGGCGCACGGAACTTTGTCTTAGATGACCGGTTCGCAAGATGTTCAACCTTTTGACGTTTTCAGGGGAATCGACGAAATCCTGCGTTGGAATCTGCCCAATCGTTCGCTGAATTTTTGGATTTTGCTCCCTGTCTCGCCAAAACCGACCTATCTTGATATTTTCCGGACGCCAATTCTATCCCATAATGGCAAAACACTCCAAAGATGCGTCCGGACATTCTTTCTGGAGTGACCTTGAATTATTTAAAAAATTGCCCGTCATACGACCTTGTAGAAAGTAAATTAGTGTAACATCCCATTTGTTTGAGACTAATTCTGTGAAGCGACCGAACTATCTTCTTCTCTGTTGCGTGCAATAAAGTTTTTACAAGCCACATTCATTTGCCTTTTGATCACGTCCTTCCTGACGGAAGGCCTCATGTTTTGCTACTAGTTACTTATTCGTTTTTGTATGGTTTGTAAATATCTGAAGTGATCGCACATAACCCAGCGTGCTTCTCACATATGCGTTGAGGAATACATATTATTATTATTAATACATCAAGATGAACATTCACGGGAGAACTGGTAGTGTCAGACTGCAAAGAGAGTAGACGAACTAATGAAAAGGGAATAACTAGGGCAGGGAACGTGGCCACCAACATTCTGTTAACACACAACAGTCATAAAGCGCTCATGCAAGCAGCTACTTAAACAGTAGTTATGGCTGTTATTCAACGGAGGCTCACTGAGCCTTCCTTCAGTGGTTCTTCTGTGGGTATACTCGACAGCTAATGTGCCTCTATTTTCAAACTTATCTACAGTGCTTACTGCCGTTGATCAAGTGAGGTTCACTGAGTCTTCCTTCAGTGGTTCTTCTGTGGTATACCCGACAGCTAATGTGCCTCTATTTTCAAACTTATCTACAGTGCTTACTGCCGTTGATCAAGTGAGGTTCACTGAGTCTTCCTTCAGTGGTTCCCCTGCGGGTATACCAGACAGCTAGTAGTGTGCGTCTATATATGCACATATATATATATATATCCGCACAGCCTATATATATAAGTATACATGTAGATACAGATATATATATACCCGTTCACGTTCACATGCCAACACATGTGTGTACATGAATATATACATATATGTATAGCCCTATGAGCACAAGCCCTTCTTCCGCTACTATTTCCTCTCTTTACGCCAAACGGCCAGCCAGGTGTGATCGTGGTGTTAACGGCGTTGTGTCCACAGCGAACGCGTTTTGCACTGAGTTTTTTCGAACAATTGCGCGTGCAGGTTGTGCGGACCAATAAAAATGCAGCATGATGCAGGCTTAAATCCGCTATTCTCACTGG
Organism: Paragonimus westermani; assembly: GCA_008508345.1. Classification (NCBI taxonomy): domain Eukaryota; kingdom Metazoa; phylum Platyhelminthes; class Trematoda; order Plagiorchiida; family Troglotrematidae; genus Paragonimus; species Paragonimus westermani. The sequence continues at coordinate 95,812 of QNGE01001381.1, read as the reverse complement.
TACTTCAGCCGATTAGTAGTCCGGCGCATATTTTGATCGGACCTATATCCTCCCTCCACCCCTGCAGCCACATAAAGTAACCACCCGTCCAACCGTGGCCTTTCTCCAGATGCCGTCGAGGTGAAAACAATATGCGCAATAAAGCGAAGTAACATTTATTGAAGTTAACTCTTTATACATGTACCAAATGCGAAAAGTTAATGGGCATCCAGGTCGGGAGCGTCCGTTTCGTCTAGGTCCACGATAAATATCTTCTCCTGGAGAATTTAGAATGCCACCACGTTTCCGCAATCTTACGAGATTGATATCCTTACTGTCTTGTGTGGACGAACTCAAGATGGACCGTTTGTGCCGTGCGCACTGTAATTACACTTTACAGTATTCACTGAGCACACTGTCGGGGGTGGTTGCATATTTCGTCCTGCCTTGTACTTGCCCTTTTTACGTGAAGAAATGAAGGCGTATGGCAGATCACACCTAGCAAAAGTGCTTTTAGCTGTGTGCGTTTGATAGCAAACGTGTTGTGCGCACCAGAATAGGTGAGTTGTGCAGCGACCGCCTTTGTCAGCAATCGTTCCATTATATTCCGGAAGATAGCTGCAGCACTGGGAGCATTGATAACCTGGAAATAATCAGCCTGGAAGAAACTCAACTGGTCACTAAACTCACCACTCACCATAGCGGATTAAACCTTGCACTGCAATATTTTTCTATGTAATCTTCTAACTGTGTTACCGAGGTTACAGGTGAAGACAAACACGGCATCTTTTTATTCGCTAGTCGCGTTATTTTGGCAGTCATCTGTTCCACGGTTACTCGTGATGTGTTCATTTGCACAGTGATACCATGAGCTACCTCTGAGGAAGTATATCAGGTGCAAACCACGCTGTTACCATCTAGAGCATTCAGAAAAGATGAACGGATCTCCTGTAAATCGTTCTTGGAGATTTTTCCCTCTAAGCCGGTTCCTGCGATTAATTAATTCCAAAGTAAGGTTTTCTCACTAATGTCGTTGTAAGTAATTCAGCTGATTGGTCCTTGATGCTCCATTATGGAGCTGCATGATGGAACTGAATAACTTCTTGGAGTAGCCTCACATTTACTTCTTTTTGTACCGCCGTCCTCTTCACTCTCATCGTCCGCGAATCTCAGTCGTTTACTGACAATTGGTTAACCAATAACAACAAACAACTCACATTGGACGTTTAGGGGGTAATTCCATGTTTATTATGTCGTCGCTGGAAGGCAGGTTACCGGATGTGTACAGCGCTTCCACTTCCCTGGCATGTTCGAAGTCAAATGCAATGAAATATCGCTGTTTGTTATACGGTAGCTTCACTTACTAGTGGTAACCAGTATGGTAATTGGTAACTTCGGATCGTCTGCACTCGGCTGCAAGTGTTTCCGTGCACATCTGTGGTACGCAGTTCCAGGCAGTCGTGGGAAAACTGCTGTTTTTCCAGCAGCATCCAGCCAGCTGCTGCTGATAACGGCAGCATGTACGTTGTCGTCGGCCTCAATTTTAACTACGCAGTAACACTTTCGTCTATCTACATCTGAAATTCAAAGGTTTTTGTTATTTTCAGGTAACGTTGTTCACGTCAGCGGAGTAAGATTTCACAAGCACGTCTCATTGGTTCATTTTTATTAGCGTTTCGTCAAACGTGTGCAAAGGCGGAGTGACAAGTGAAACTGATGGCAAGGTAGAAAGGACACATTTGCAGAGTACGTCAAAGAAATAGGCGGTATACATGGTCGTCGAATTCGTTTACCCGACTAGTGAAAAACAGACGATGGGATGCCAGGCACCCAAAAGTCAGCATTAACCTCGAAACGTTCACGAAAAAGGATTGTTTGGTCAGCATCAACACTCTTGATGTCCACAATGAGCTGAGGCAATTTGTGTGCAATGATTACATTATTGAAAGAAATGAACCTTGGAGGGGCAACTTCCGTTTTTTGTCTCCATTGCTGTGGTCTTCAGCACGCAGTGACCGATCAGTCTTAATCACTTTGGCCATAGTACACTTCTTTCCATCTGAAGTATAATTGGGCGGCCGGATTTCATGGGAAGCGCAGCATACGTCTGATGTGGTGGATGTACGACTCGAAGGAAAAGGTTGAAAACCTGTCAAGTTGACCTTGATGTCCGACGCCGTCCGCCAAATGTGTAGGTGAATGGACATTGTGTATAATTTCCCCTGCTCCATATATATGGAAGAACTCGTGAACGAATATAAGCAGGCACGAATTTCCACACCCAATTAATGGTCCGCAGAAGACTGGAGGAGCAAGCGCATAAATATCAATAGGTAAGTCCAGAATGTTGGAGTAATTCTTATGAAGTATGGTTCCCTTCAACGCCCATGGTCCGACATACAGAAGAAACTGCCTAAACTCACAGGCTTTCCAATTTCTGAATTCCAACCATCCTCGCCACCCCCTTGAGAAGTCGTCTCTGGGGAGACTGGAGCATGCGATTGTGCATGAATCTAGGTTCTCGACCATGTCCATTGCCAAACGCACGTCTTTGTTACTGGGAGATTCCAGTCACAATGACACCAGATTGCCCTCTTAATTAAGACGAACGGAGTGCATATAGTTGTATGGAAAATGGTGCATTATGTCCAACGACAGAGCATTAAACGGGGATTCTCCGTTCTTCCTGGCGCACGGGAAAGATTCGTCTGTACGAATGGGGGAGTATATTGAATGATTACTAAACTTGTGGTCAATTTAAACACTTTCTGCGTACAGCGGTCACAACTGGAATATCCAGTATGCTCTGGTTTCGTTTCACGTAGGCTCTAGATGGTGAGTCAGAAAAAATGCTGTTGATAATAAGCTTATTCTTGGAACCGAGGTTACCGGGCTCCTGCTAGAATTAAAAAGCAGATGCACATTTCCCATGTTTTGATTTGGAAACCGCAGCTGCAAAGACAGGTCGATGAAATCAAGGAGGGCTGAAGGATAGCGATGACTCTGACGGATTTGGAACCGCCACAGAAAGTGAATTCTCTTGCTGCAAACATTTCGCCTCACATCAGCAACCTATGGCAAAAGGCAGTACCTTATTCCCACTGTAACATGCAAACCGGCCGTTTTAACTCTGGTGACCATAGCACTCGTGCACCAATTTTGGAGCAACGTAGAGACACCGAGGGATGGAGTTCTTCAGAAATAATGGTTCCACCAACAGTCCTGTAGAAGGTAACAACACAAACAAGCACGAGCCAAAGGCCCCGTAAGCCATGTGCACGACTCACACAAAAGAAAGCTGAAATAGCGCCAAGAATATGGCGGCGCCCTGTGTTAAGCAATTCAAACTCAATCAGTGTGCGCCTGCTAGTTCTGACTGCCCCATACGCCAGGTTGTGGTGTGCAAAGCAGGTGCAGGATCACATTCGACTGATCCCGGGATGGAACATAGAGATGGACCTTCTAAGAATGGACATCTAAACAGCAAACACATGGGACAACGGCCGAAAACCACGCTCGCCACAATAACACGCCACGAAAGACAGGAAAGACGACTTACAACAAACAGCGTGTGCGGCTAATTGATACTACAAGCAAATGCCACGAAAGAGGGTACACGGAGTTGGAATGTTCAAGGAGGTAGTACGTACATAAGAGAGGTTTGGCGGGTGTGTTTGATATCGCTCACTCTGAATATTCAGTCTGAGCGTTTCCACATTTTATTCTGCATTGATCTGTGGAACGAGAGCAAAAGAACAAAATTATTAAACCAAACTACAAACGTAGGGTGTTTTGGCCCCATCAAGGTCATGAAACAAATCGACACCTTAACCTTGAGATGCATATTCAAAGTGTGGCCGAATAAAGCTTATAATTGGTTCCACTGGTTTCTTGCAGGGCTGGAAGTGCGACACTCATGTGATGATCTCGATTTAAGGTAGTCCGTTGGGAATCAGTGGCATGGGATGTGTGGTTTTATAGCAGACTTGACTGCCCGAAGATGAGACCTAATCTGATTCCCCATTTGTGCCCGAGTTATTCAGGGAGTACCACTCGGCAGTCTGCAACGTTGCACTGCCAAACTAGCACCCTGTTCTGCCGCTTCAGAACTTCCGGTAACCTCTCGTTGCGAGTGGGTTTTCTTTGCTGGATGCTGAAGACCTTTCATTCAGGGTTGTCATGCAATGCAATGTGCTCTAATAAGATCCATCCCAGAATTCTCGAGGAAGCAGCTACTGGTCCGGCAGAATCCTCTTATTAGATGTTTGGACAAACAACCCAGACTAGCGTGACCCATACATCATAGAACAGGCGATAGTCACTCAACTCTTTGAAATGCGCGACCAACACACTCCGGTTATCTATCAGCCAATCCACCCTAATAGCAGTCTGTGCCAGATACCACAGCGCTTATTAATGCGCATCATTCTCAACCACTTATTACCAATTCATGATCAATGCGGTTTATTTGAAAAAAGTGCAAGGCAACCTCTTAACAGCAATCAGAGTTCAGCAATCTTGAAATAACGCAACAGACCCTAAAAACATGAACAGTGGCGGCTTTGATGGTGGCTGTATAGTGCATCTGCTTCATTTCCTCTACTGCGGGCTACACTCACTAAAGTAACGTTTCGGCTATTGCCATTGGAAACACCGCTGCGTAAGACTAACGCTTGCTTGAATTCTGAAGGTAGACGGGATTTCCCATCAGAATTCATCCTCTATGGCAGGTATTATGCAGTCGTATTAAAGGTTCGCTCACCTCCAAATCAACAGCGCTTTTATTTGTTGCGCCGAGGTTCAGTTGTGAATGATGATTAAATCAATATATAGTCTGTTTGCGGACTTATTGCTCCATCATTACGATTTGCGATTCATGTTAACACAAAGGTATGGAAAAGGTAGGGTGTACGAACGGAGAGCGAGGAGCTAGCATCAAGACAGTTCTACTAGTCGATATTCCTACAGGTGAAGAAATGTTGCCTAAGGAACTTCCGAGGACGCATTTGGAAAGCTTCCTGCTATGTCCTGAGTGTCCGTGATCATTCACTACGATAAGGAGCTGTTCAACAATGCCCACTCTAAGGAGTGAGGGTGTGTGGGTCGAATCACCGCGAAGTTGTCAAAATTCAAGTGAGCACAGACCAAGGATTTCAATTCGAGTCTCAAGCGCGATATCCCGTAGGCCTGTGACTAGTTTGATAACTGCGTGCTGGACAAGTACAACAACCACTGTGTCTTTCATCAGGTCGGTATATACGACCTGATAATCACACCCGAGCAGCGGTCTCGTATAAACCTCTTCAGTCTTTTGAAATGCTTTCTTGTCAGTGCGGAAGAAGGTGCGATTAATCAACCTAAAGGCAGACAATCCTTTTGTTTTGCCATCTCACGGTGATACGCGAAGGAAAAGTTGCCAAAAATTGGGTGTTCAGGTTTCCCTTCAGATTGAGTATAATGATTTTTTGTAATGAACACACTATGGATCATGAAGGCAATACCAGGATCTCCATCGGGTGATATGCAAGCACATTTATTGCTGTTTAGTGGGAGACTCTAACTCTCCGACAGGCGCCTAACCGCGTCAAGGTCGATTTGTAGTATGCTGGAATCAGTGGCATTCCAGAATTTTAGGTCGTCGGCGTAAAGAATGCGGTTATTGATGAGATGGTCCGGAAGGTCATTGGTGTGAATGTAAAATAACAGAGGGCTGACCACTGATCTTTGAAGTACTTCCGTAAGAGCAAAACGAAGACAAAAACTCATAGATGGCTTCACCACTAAAGATTCGGTTATCAAGAAAATGGGCAATCCACTGAAGGGTTTGTCTTTGAATAGCATAGGCTTCTTGTTTGTCTTTGAGAGGACCGTTTAGCATACAGCCAAAAGCCCTGGCAAAGTCCCAGATGCTATTATAACATTAGATGAGACCATCGTGCTTGGCCTCCGTCAGATTATTCATGAAGATAAGAATAAAAGTTGTGAATGACCATTCAGAAAGGAAACCGTGCTCAGCAGATGAAAAGCAAAATTGGTAAGAATTGGTTGAGAATGATGCGCTTTAATAAGCGCTGTGGTATCTGGCACAGACTGCTATTAGGGTGGATTGGCTGATAGATAACCGGAGTGTGTTGGTCGCGCATTTCAAAGAGTTGAGTGACTATCGCCTGTTCTATGATGTATGGGTCACGCTAGTCTGGGTTGTTTGTCCAAACATCTAATAAGAGGATTCTGCCGGACCAGTAGCTGCTTCCTCGAGAATTCTGGGATGGATCTTATTAGAGCACATTGCATTGCATGACAACCCTGAATGAAAGGTCTTCAGCATCCAGCAAAGAAAACCCACTCGCAACGAGAGGTTACCGGAAGTTCTGGAGCGGCAGAACAGGGTGCTAGTTTGGCAGTGCAACGTTGCAGACTGCCGAGTGGTACTCCCTGAATAACTCGGGCACAAATGGGGAATCAGATTAGGTCTCATCGTCGGGCAGTCAAGTCTGCTATAAAACCACACATCCCATGCCACTGATTCCCAACGGACTACCTTAAATCGAGATCATCACATGAGTGTCGCACTTCCAGCCCTGCAAGAAACCAGTGGAACCAATTATAAGCTTTATTCGGCCACACTTTGAATATGCATCTCAAGGTTAAGGTGTCGATTTGTTTCATGACCTTGATGGGGCCAAAACACCCTACGTTTGTAGTTTGGTTTAATAATTTTGTTCTTTTGCTCTCGTTCCACAGATCAATGCAGAATAAAATGTGGAAACGCTCAGACTGAATATTCAGAGTGAGCGATATCAAACACACCCGCCAAACCTCTCTTATGTACGTACTACCTCCTTGAACATTCCAACTCCGTGTACCCTCTTTCGTGGCATTTGCTTGTAGTATCAATTAGCCGCACACGCTGTTTGTTGTAAGTCGTCTTTCCTGTCTTTCGTGGCGTGTTATTGTGGCGAGCGTGGTTTTCGGCCGTTGTCCCATGTGTTTGCTGTTTAGATGTCCATTCTTAGAAGGTCCATCTCTATGTTCCATCCCGGGATCAGTCGAATGTGATCCTGCACCTGCTTTGCACACCACAACCTGGCGTATGGGGCAGTCAGAACTAGCAGGCGCACACTGATTGAGTTTGAATTGCTTAACACAGGGCGCCGCCATATTCTTGGCGCTATTTCAGCTTTCTTTTGTGTGAGTCGTGCACATGGCTTACGGGGCCTTTGGCTCGTGCTTGTTTGTGTTGTTACCTTCTACAGGACTGTTGGTGGAACCATTATTTCTGAAGAACTCCATCCCTCGGTGTCTCTACGTTGCTCCAAAATTGGTGCACGAGTGCTATGGTCACCAGAGTTAAAACGGCCGGTTTGCATGTTACAGTGGGAATAAGGTACTGCCTTTTGCCATAGGTTGCTGATGTGAGGCGAAATGTTTGCAGCAAGAGAATTCACTTTCTGTGGCGGTTCCAAATCCGTCAGAGTCATCGCTATCCTTCAGCCCTCCTTGATTTCATCGACCTGTCTTTGCAGCTGCGGTTTCCAAATCAAAACATGGGAAATGTGCATCTGCTTTTTAATTCTAGCAGGAACCCCTGAACCAGTGACGCCAGTTATGATCGCCAGAGAACCTAGTGAAAGAAAGAACAGTTGTCAGAACTGCTGGGCGATGGACGGAAGACGTTCTCTGGCTGCAACTGCATATTGGCTGCTTGACCCTTTCCAACAATTTACGTTCGCAATTTTGGCCTATCCTGGAGAGGTTGACGACCTTTTCAACACCGGTGCTCGTCGTGGGATTATGCTGCAATCTTTCTAGATCATTCAGTGTCACGGAATATCTGTATTGTTTAAGTGAAAACTTGCTCATTCTATTAAAGAATAGCTTATTGCTGCCAATGCATAACCGCCGTGTGCAGGTTGTTATGGACTGCGTAATTAGCGATGCACCTGTGAGAGTTTTTGTCCGTCAAGTGAAAAACCCTGCTGGTTATTACACTCGCGAGGACTGCACAGCATCTGGAGCGTACCTTAACCAGAAAATGGTGTTCCACCAAGCGAATATCGTTTATGAACAGTCATCAAGTTCTGATCCAGTCGCCAACAAGGACGTCACGTTGATCCGTACCCTTTTGAAGGGTCACACTGTGCGCCTTGGAGTATGTTTTATGAACATATGGAAAGCCCGTGCGGCGTAAATGCGAATTTGTCTGAGCTGCACGGACCACTGGATCCTTATTCCGTGTCCTCACGGGTTTGTGCAAATTCTAAATATGTCTGCCTCAATTTTCCAACCTGTGATGGAGAAGATGCGGGTGGAGTAACCAGGCGGTCGTGGGGTAGTAGATTACGCACGGGCAACATTCATTCTATTGACGGCTAATAAAAGACACGTTTATGCACGAAGGCGTGATGTACGGTGGTGTGATACCTAACGCTATGTTTGTGAGCGGATTACCCCCGACACTAACTGTGTGGAAACTCACAAATTTTCACCATACGTTCGATGATTTCCCCAATGACAATAATTCAGACGTGTTCCAACTGTTCCAAGAAAATAACACCCAGTCAGCGGTCACTATTGACAACCGATCGACAATGAAAAACCGAGACTCAGAGCGTTAACTCCCGTGTATCACTACCGACCCTGGAAAATAGAGTGTACAGATACATTACACTAGTTAGGCACGGAGCGGGTTGTGTTTTTAGCCCCGGGCCAGATGTCGCAAAACGGGTAGCTTGACTAAAACAAAAGCAAGTGCAAAATCAAAATAATCGGAAAGGTACACATGAATGCGACTATCAAAATATTACTTTTTATGTTCGCCACAGAAGCCAACAGGCAGCGCAGTACCACATATATTATCACGACCGAGGAGGAAAAAAGTGTACAGCCAGTTACCGTCCGGCGTATAGCGCGCCGAAAGGAAAAGTTAATGTTTTCCACACGAACAGGAGTATGATACACAACTGGGCCAACCAAACATGCCTCAGCAGGAAGTTTCGAATTGTGCAACATAATATCAACAAAAATTAAAGTATTCTAAGACATCGCCACAATTACTGTGCCTGGGAGATGCATTCACCTACTGCGTTTTGCTACGTATTGCGATTTCCCTTAATAAGATGATGCCATCTAACAGACTATATTTTATGATGCTGCCATATGTACACATCAACCTGCTGCATGAATCTTAAAGATCCTCGAGGTGAAGAGCTATTTCTACCATTTAAAGACACTGTCGCATCCTATCTCGTTACACACACTTGGGAATGTCGCAGAAAAATGAATTCTACCTAACCACTCAGAGTACGGTCGTGCTACTAGGTGGTAATCACTAAGCGATCCCTGAGTGTTCCTTGAGCGCTCTTCAAGTGACATCTGAGTGTTATAAGGATACGTCTTGAGAATACTCAACTAACGACGTAGGAAAAATGGCGTGCGGTTTTATTACATGGATTAATTACATGCCGCTCAATTCCGATTGCCTAGGGAGCACAAATACGTTATACAGAAGACAATCTTCGCACATCAAATACAACGTGGTTTAAAAATTCGTCTGTTAAAAGAATAACGTGGATATTCTATATTGAACGAAATATTTACATTCGTAGCACACTTTATGGAAGATTTCGTCAATCACACTGCGAACACTTCGTTAATCACGTCATTAGCTTCTTTCGTTGCCCTTAACTTGGCCTGAATCCGTCTTCCACATTCGTGTGCGTCGCGCCGAGATATTTCTTTTCATGGTGGATTCCGCATGGGGAAATAGTAACTGTACCTACTGACAGTGGCTGAGGCCACCGATGAAAAGGCAATACACAGCTATTGATTCTCCTCCCGTTGATGGTTTTGATTACACCGTCCATCAGTAATGTTCTCATAACATCACGGGTATATCCATCCATAGGTGTACCACCAGCACTGGCGGGAAATGTTACCTGGTTACTACGAATTAGAAATTGAATGGAACGAACCAACTGTTTGTACGTTTCCATATCTTCCAACTTTATATTTAGAAGCTGCATGGCCTCCACCATTTACATGGGGAAGCGCACTGGGAACAATAAATTTGGTCAAGGAACCAGCAGTTTCGTGTTGATATCGCAAGGCATTCACTTCCAACCGTGAGGACTGCATTTCTGCATGCATTCCCACTGCAGCTAGGAAGATTGGATAATATTCTTTGTATGGTCTTAATTGTCAATTTTCTGACCTCGGCATCATTGTGAACTACCGGCGGCCTCGTGATGGCGGAGCTAATTACTTCTGATACCAGGTATCTGATACATACCTGGGTGCAGTGGAACTCGAAAAAGTAGGCAAGTTTTCCAATTATTCAAACGTCCACCATTTTGAGGATACTGCTACGTAGGACATTCTCCGGTTAGGGTTGTGATGGAGAATAACCAATGTCCATTGGGCAGGCGCTGGGTTTCTGCCTCTCCTTGGCCTTATAAGTGAAGTCTGAACGGACGATTGATTGGCTATCTGCAGCCGTTATACAGTGCGGATTCATGTTACCGTTTGCGTTTGACATCATGTCCGTCATGTCAGACGACGGTATATCTGACAACTATTCCAGGATTCGTTGGTATTTACAAGCCAAGTTCGATTCATCTGTAAAATTAAAGGACAGTCGAAAACTATTACTTGTTGCACGATGCACGTCTACTTTGCAGAGCCAGTGAGGGCTATTATACCACCCGAAATCGACCTATGATGCTAGAGTGCGGATCCGTGACTTGTGCACAATCCCCAGTTTCATCATCAAACTAAACAACCTGATACATTTGCAAAACTGCAACATGTACCCTGATGAAAGCGGTACGACGTTAGGTGGGATTTCTCCTTCTACAACATTTCCAAATGTGCACAATGGGTCAGGAAACGGTCGTGCTATGGGTTTACTGTTTAAGTGCATTGCGTCTGGAGCAGCACACTTCGTTCTTTCCCTCCAATTGAGCCATTCGTTTTTTCAGCCACCTTTAACTTGTAAAAGAAGAGGTGAGATTTGATGGGAATTCCATAAATGCGTACAGGAAAAAATATCTAGCCGACCACCCTGGAAGATAGCGGTTACGGCAACAAGTGTCAGTAGGACGTAGGTGCTGAGATTATTCAGTGTGATGAGTGTGCGAGGTGGAACCACCGTCGGTGTGGTAGGCTTTCATAGAGGGCTTATGAATCACATGTGGTTCATAAGGGTCGTGTGTAAGCCAATTCCACGATTTTTCCAGCTGTACTGTTGTTCATGAGGTCTTTGAGAGTAGCGCGATGGCCCTTGTGCTCAGTGAGGTGGAAGGCAGAACGACGGGGGAGTGATAATTAACCAAATGACGCCGATATCATTGGGGAACTTTGTAAGATATAAAGCTAGATGGAAACCAGGGTAAGGAAGGAAAGGAGGCGGCTACAAAACAATCACTCGTCGGCCTTAGTCTCTGTGCTTGAAGGTGAAACTGCCCTCTCGGTTCGCTGTGAACTAGATGTCCCGCTACAAGCAAGGTGAGTTGTAGAAAAGTCACCATCGGAGACAAGAGCAATAATTGGAGTGAGGAATTGGTAGAAAAATGGCAATTAACTGGAAATCAGTTGTGGAAATGTAGAAAACGGAGGAAGAGGGCTTGGGAAACTGTGTGTGCTAGTTAAGGATATTTGCCTGAGAGTGGAAGTGCGAGCAACAATTAGCTGAAGTCCATAACCAAAGGGAGCTTCTGGCCAAGGTCGTTTTAGGTCTTATAACGAGAGGGGACTCAGCCCTTGATAGAAACAGGAATGTCATTATCAGGGACAACCCTGAGACCTCTGTAAAAGAGAGTAACTCTAGTAAGAGAACAATGAAATTTCACCTGGTGATTCTCCTGAGACAAGTAGCTATTCCGGAACATGTGGCTATTAAGTGAGTAATGCGGTTGGGCAAATGACGGACGAACATATACAGTCCTAAGCCCATGTTGGCTAAGTTCGCTAACCCCAACCTCTGCGACAGGTTCCCAGCGGCGGCAGAGCAGATATGCATGGCTACTCGAGGTTGGGTCACAGTGACACCAGACGGCTCATCCGTCTCAGTGGTACTGGGTTATCGATTGGGGCGCAGCAGCGCATTAGAGATTTGGGACGACAGGTACAACTAACACGACTACTCGTGGGGCAGGGAAACTATCATTGTAAAAGTTTACCAACGTAAGGAGAATGGATCGTTCAGTTTGAAGCTAGGTAGAAGTACAAGGCCTTCTGCACAAAACGGGGGTAGTGCTCAAACATAATATCTGAGCCATGGACTGTTCTTCAAATCAAGGATGTTGGAACGAGGGTTGGTTGTGAGAAGTCCCTGTGGGTTTTGTATGCCAATACTGGCAGCTTGGGGAATAAATGGAGTGAACTCCCAGGAGAATTAGGGGAGGATGTGGTTGCGGCCACTGAGACCTGGTCACAAGGGGAAATGTCCGTGGATAGTATTTGCCCTCCTGGGTATTTGATCCACAGAGTAGATGGACGAGAAGGTAAGACGGGTGGGGGTGTTCTGTTATTAATAGTACAGTATTATAGTCAGCGCCAAGAAAAGTTGAATGTGAAGAGTAATCAGCCGTTAAGCTGCTCTATAGCAGACGGCACAACGAGGTTGTTGCTCTCGTGCGTTTATGGAAGCCCCTCTTCTACTCGTCAGGAGAGTAAGCAACAGCCTTATTAGATGGCAAGCAGATATGTCACATCGACCTCTTAAAGTGGAGGATTTCAGTCTTGTCAAGGTGTATTGGAGATTGATGTGTGTTACCAGTGGAATGTACATTGATGCTTTTTTAGAATTAAACGAGAAGGTAAGTTAGTGGGGTCAGTAGTTGGGAGAATTGTCAGACTGTCGCAGTTTTAGGCCCTGTTGTAACAAGAGATTTTATTGAACTTTTGGTATTGAAATCCGCAACACTCCTGGGTAAGAGTGACCTTTGTGTTATAGGTCTACGGTTTATTTGTGTCTACGCCAAACCCCGTGTCGTCTGGTAGATCCTTTAGGGGTATGAATATCTGTCAACCAGGGTCGCATGCGAAACAGTTGATTTGGATGGATTATCGTGATACCAACGATATCAACAAAGCCTGGACCATAATTCGAGGTATTCTTGTGACTGACTGACACGCATGCCCCACCAAGACGTATTCGGCATAAACATCATCATCATCAAAACAGCCATGAGCCTGACCAAAAGGTACTGTGGCTCGGGCCGCCGCTCATCTCAACAGTGACGTGGAATATCCCAAAAGGACAGAGTACTACGAGGGACAAAAAGGTTGAAGAAGACTAAGTGGAAGAACTAGAAATGGTATGGATACAGGCACGCCATTGACTGCGACACACCGCCATCTCGGACAGCGTCTGTAACCAACGGTTTGAGTGATCACGAGGACCCCATCCAGGCAGGCGATGCCTGCCCACTTTGCTCAATGGAGCAGTCAAAGTCTTCATATTTCGTGACCACGTTGTTGCTTGACCACCACGCAGTTTAACCCAATCGCTAGTGCCCTCAGTATATAATGCCCGGTA
>QNGE01001381.1:48453-75844 GCA_008508345.1 Paragonimus westermani | reverse complement strand
GCGCGTATTCCGGAACGTTCGGGATGCGCGATCAATTGGTCAAGTAGTTACGTTGCACAGCTTGCGATGGTTGGGTCACGTTCTCCGTATGCCAGCTGAGCGTTTACCGTACCGGGCATTATATACTGAGGGCACTAGCGATTGGGTTAAACTGCGTGGTGGTCAAGCAACAACGTGGTCACGAAATATGAAGACTTTGACTGCTCCATTGAGCAAAGTGGGCAGGCATCGCCTGCCTGGATGGGGTCCTCGTGATCACTCAAACCGTTGGTTACAGACGCTGTCCGAGATGGCGGTGTGTCGCAGTCAATGGCGTGCCTGTATCCATACCATTTCTAGTTCTTCCACTTAGTCTTCTTCAACCTTTTTGTCCTTCGTAGTACTCTGTCCTTTTAGGATATTCCACGTCATTGTTGAGATGAGCGGCGGCCCGAGCCACAGTACCTTTTGGTCAGGCTCATAGCTGTTTTGATGATGATGATGAAAAAATTTATGAAATCTTGTAAACGCTGGTGGTGCGTCGTAAATCATTGGAACCCGCTGCTGGGATTGAGACTTGTGCCAACCATGAGGAAGTCAAAGCTTCTGTCTGCTGCTCTCAATTTTGACTTCTCCGTGGTTCTCTCGTTTCTTATGCTCCATTTCGTTTTTAGCTGTCCGCCGCTGGATTATGGAGTTACCCTCTTTCGACGTACTATGGCAGGCATCTCAAAATCTGTCGGAGCTGGAAGCGGTGCTTGAGAAAATCGACGTAATCTCTTCCCAAAAGGTTAGTATTTTGCTTTTCTGGTATCCTCGCCATTGATTAGAAACGAGCAACTAGAAAGCGCAGCCAAGGACGCCGTGAGGGACTTTATGGCGTTGGATTCGATATCGAGGATCGTGACTATTATGAACCACTGAAATATTGTTGCGACGAAGCATTCTATACCGAACAAGAATATACCACTCACCTAGAATCCCACGTTAAAGTACAGCTATGGTTATAAGCACACATTTTCTCCTCAGTGTGAATTTGAAGATTGTCCATTTGTTGCCCATAAAAAATTGCTTCAGGTTCACATTGAAGTCGTAAGTTCTTTTTCTAATATTGCAACCCTTATACCGAGGTTCATGATGGCGGTTTGTTTAATAAAATATACCGTGATACTTCGGATAAAGCAGTCTTAGAATGGCGGGCTGCTAGAAGACGGTATGTTTCTTAGTTCCAACTTTCTCATGTGCGTAAGATCGGTAGAAGTTGCATTAGTTTTAAAGATATTGAGTGAAGCATCAAAAATCCTTCAACGGCGATATTTTAGTGAACAAACTTAGTAAAGGGATAAGCGTCAAATTAAAACGTGATTGCAATGTAATAAAGCCTGTTTCGCCGTCACAAATCACTGAGTTACATCTACTCTTGGAATCCTTACATTACATCTACCCTTTTTCCTATAGGTGTGGAAACACTCGAGAGAGAAAACGTTGGGGACAACTGCCAAGAAGCACATGCTTAAATGGTTGAGAAATATATAATTGCGCTGGTTGGCGAGTGACACTCAACGCTGGCTAAACACTACGTCGTTTACCTTATTGTGCCAGCCAACCAGTATTGTTTACCACGCGAATGAACACTGAGAAACTGAGGCATTGTGAAGCTTCACTGGTCAGCTGACGACAGTTGACCGTCAATCCCTCTTGCCTTGGGCCCAGGCGCGAGCATCATTCACCATTCAAACCGATTTATACTCTCCATTTAAGAGTAGCTCTTATTTTCACACTAATTTTGCACGTGCGGTTGATAGGAATGTGTGAATTTACGTCGCAGTTGGTGTCCTCTGGCTATTCCATTCAACTACTCGTGATTAGACGCTTATAGTGATAAGGTCAACAGGCGAATTGAGCTACTAGTGAAGCATTGCACAACGAGTGAATCAGTACTCACACTAGTATTGTCAGTTTGCGATAATAGAACCGATCTATAAACAGCATTTAAGGTGCTCTGCATGCACACATTAAACTTTGGCCTTCTCTGAAGCTACACTAGGATGGAGAAGGCTTGGGTGATCAGGGTGTATAGCATCGACCTTTCTCCGTAGTCTTAATTCACACCCAATTTATATGTTCATCTGTCTTGTACGCTTTGAACTCTCCCAAATAACTAACGGTCCCTCACTCAGGACTGATCACGTGCTCACATCGGTGCACCATTTTTCTTACTTTCTATAGCAATTACCCCACGCTTGAAAGAGCGGCTGCAAAACAAGAATTACTTGCCCAGCGTCTAGCCAGAGGTCAGATATTCAAGACAGCGGAATTCGGGTGAGTAACCTGTACGACGACCCTCTCCTCACGCAGTATTAATCCACAAATTACCCAGTAATGGCGTGCTGATGTCTCTTAAGACAGTGTGGCCTGAATCTTTTAGTTGATTTCAATTTTTAGAACTATGAACCGAAATCGCCCCACTGTTTTAACCGCGCGTGATTTAGAAAAAGGTCATGCTGCGAACGAACGGGATTTCCAAGTCGCACCGGTGAAAGTAAGTGTTCATTCACCACATGTTACAACTTAAACAATGAGATATGACGCTTAACTATAATAATGTTGATTACATTGAAGCAACGCAACAGTTCCTACACCAACGTAAGATCGGCATTCCCACAGCGATTCGATGTACCAACTGCAGAATTTGTTATTCTGTGGCTCAATCGCTGATACCCCTGTGTGGATTCCATTTATAATAATTCACGACAAACAGCCACAATAAAAATGGAAAGGTTCAGTTTTCCGCCTAAACCCTACCGAGGTCATCGCTACCATTGACAAGATTATAACACCGGCAGTTTTACCACCGCACAAATGCGTAACAAAGCATGTGTTCAAGATAAAATTCTTTGACCAAATCGAACTTTTAGTAGCAGGAAGAGATGATGTAAGACAGCTGTCGCGCCTGAAATCCGTAAGGTTCCGTTCAAGCATCCCTGGTGAATGTGCCTAAACAGCATCCAGTAACAATCAGACATCTGAGTGGCATATGCCGGCAAGGCAACGTCCACTGTCTGAGTTCAATGATTGCATGCACTCAAGTGTTCCAGCAGGTGGAAAGGTACCTTGATGCTGCTGAGTCCTCGTATGGATCACTTCCAGCTCTTTGTGCAAAGCTCTCGGTTGAACACTTTGCACCTCACTCCGTTGACAGAAGGTTACGAGGTGGTAGGCGATGAGGTGACGTTATTACTGTCTCTGCATATTGTGTTATCTGTTTCTGAAAACAGATGAACACAGAGTTGTGGCTAATGCACCCATTAATTCAGATAATATACTTTTGCTTCCGATGGTGAGATGTAGGACCGACCAGTTACACCACTTCACTGTTCGCACAGATAAGGAACTAATGTTTTACCTCTTTAAACAGTACAAAACCACTTCGTACTCGTGAATTACCTATTTTAAAGCGACCTCCTTGCTCTATCTCGGTAGTGTTTCATGCAAGATATATTACCTCTGTTTCCGATTAGCAATGAATTGATTGTTCTGCTCGGTCCCATTCCAGGACAATTTTGCCGTACGCCCTACGACAATTTCTGGTTCCAAAGAAATAAATTCTGCCAAAACTATCAATGCAGTAATTGAGGCAGGTGATTCCGCTCTGAGCCTAATTGCAGTTGGCTACAACAGTGACAGTGATGAGGAATCTCCGGATTCGCTGACGGCAATGGCAACAACCACCAAAACTGGTCCGGCCGAAGTAAGCGCAACGTTAATTTCGATTCAAAGATTTCACAATTGGAAAATCAGTTTAGAAAAGAGGTAGTTCAGTGAACTTTATACAATTCTTGCCCACTACTCACTGATGAGCCTGCAATTTACGTTAGCAAGCTCCCCTTAGAGCTGAACACATCTGGAACAACGATAACACACTCTCCGGGAAGTTTGAGACACCAGGTGCCTTTTTAAGTCTGAGTGGAATCTTCAGAGCCAACCAGTCGCTAGTAGTTTGTTTGTAAAAAGCCTTACATCCTGTTGAAGAACTTAGGGCTGTATGTGGTGTTTATTCGTAAAATGTGTTGGTTTTTGTCCACGTGATCGCCGTAGCCCATAAGATTTTCGACAAAAGCGATTTGGAGATAGCAATACACTAACACCGTTCTGAGCAAAAGTATGAGCACGGAGGTCCTTGGCATTTCACTGTTTGAATTCAGCGCGTTCACTGAGTTCGATGTGGGAAAGACTGGTTAGGAAGAGTGTACGACTTGATTGAAATCAGCTAATGTTGATTCTGTTACAGAACTACAGTAACTCGCATCTAAGAATATACGCATCATTGGACTCTGTTTTAGCCTCTCAGGGGACGCCGCCGGAGGGGCGGTCGGCGACGTACAGGAAAACGGCCCAAAGACCCAAGTGATGAGGGCTCGAGTGATCAACCACCACATAGAAAGAAGCCTGACAATCCGTTTGCTTCCAGTCCATTGGTCCAATTGCAAGCAAAACGACGAGCGATTTCCAAAAACCCCAACCGCATTCTTAGCCGCCCTACGATTTTACAGATGGTAATCCAATTCCGTTTTGCTTTTTTATAACCCAGAAGCGTATCACTCTAGGTCACCATTTCTCTAAAACAGAGCGATGTTAAGGACAGTCACTAACAACTATAATGCAGTAGAGGTTCCAGTCACCCAATTTCATTGAGTGACTGAAACCTAATGCTCTAATTTACTAGTGTTTGCTTCTAGTTTTTGCACCATGTAGAGTACTCCACATACAAACTTGGTGCAGTTACGAAAATCGGTGATCGCGGTAGTTGGGCCTCGTAGGTATTACACCTCCCGACTGCCTACATCAGTGTTCTCGAAGTCACCAGCCTGAGTAACTTGACAACGTGTCTCACGATTATCGCATGACACCAGTTGAAACACTAACCACCATACAAGTGAGCCCCCCATATAGCCCGAAGATTTCGAAAAGCTTGAACAAAGCAATTTTGTAATGTTGTAAGCATTTTTTATTCCGTTTACCAACAGTGCTTGAGTTTCATACAGCAACCCCTTGGCTAGATACGGTCTGAGCGCTTGGACGTAGACGTAGGCTGGTGACTGTTTATGTTGTAGCCTTAGATTTGATTATGGTTATCGGTAGCATATAATCTGGATTAGCAGATGTGAAGAGGTTTTCTCCGTAGTATTTCGTCAACGCCTATTATACGTTTTTTTAACCACAGCTACTCGCCGAAGAGATTCGTACGGAGCGAAATCAGCTGATGCAATGCATTCGGTATGTGATCAAACAAAACTACTTCTTCAATCAGACACCCACAGATTTTGAGGAAACAAACCGATGATTTGTATCATTTTTTGTACACAAAAAGTCTCGCAATTATACATTGATCTCGCTGTTGACGCCTTGTTGATATTATCGTGCTATTATTTAATATGCGAAAGTTCACCTGCCCAAACGTTGCTGTCTTCTAGCAAAACCAGCAAAATGGGTAATGGGCGAATATCTGTCAGTATGCTTGCGTTTGCGTCCACGTGCACTTACAGGCGATCCGTTCGTATATTTGACGGAGTGAAGAGTTCGCTCTTGTTGGTCGAGAACTGCCTGTGCTCTCAAGCGCCTCACCTGAGCTTGAGCTCTGTGTCGACCTTTACTTCGAGTGTAACGTTTTGCGAGCGATTTTCGATGTGGCCTGCGAATCGGTCTGGACGTTTGGGGCGCGATAAGCATACGGGTAATAGAGGCCTGTGTGTGCAACGTATTCACGTACATTTGGGTTGGCGTAGGTTGTTCGTGGTCGACTGAAATGTGTTCACAGTCTTTTGGCAACCGGCTATGCCACCATCGAAAGCATTGTGCAGAACAAATTGCCGGCTGGCCTGGACACGCTGGGCATGCCATACTTGCCAAAGCCTCGTATCCAGGATTAACTCGGAGACGACAGGAAGCACATGGAAGTTGGTGGACCATGTCATCCGAATTGGTCAAATCCACGGAAAAATCAGGATGCAGGGTTTCCAGTGCAACAAGTCGATGCCTTTTCATGATTACTCCTCTGTTAACTCTTCCAGTGCCTGACGATTGAAGTTGAGACAAGGGTGTCCTGTGTGACGTATAAGTTGAACTGTGATTGACATTTTCTGAGGAACGCTGGTCTACGTTATTGGAATCGCCATTCGTATTTCTGTTTGTTGAAGGTGCGTCAGTAGCCTCGTTCTGCATTCTGTTCTCAAGGAGATCTTGACGGGTTAAATCTGAAATTCAGATGGAAAGGGCGAACAACACACGGAAGTTATTCTTCTGCTGACAAGCGTTGTTGCCAAATATCATGACGCCAGGGTTGATTAATATATGGATATGCTCTGCTGATATCTCGAGTATATTTTCTCATCACTCACTCGCAAAAGGACCCAACACACGTAGTCAAATAAGTGAGATAAACCTCGGGTTTTACGAGATATGCGAGCAACGTCCAGTGCTGACCAAGGCGCACGTACTCAGTGGATTTAAGGAGAGGAATAGCTCGGATTGATAAGCACTCAAGCGCGATTCTTCGACCGCATTTATCAACATATTGTCTAGATCAAGTGTGTGTTGTGTTTTCCAGTTGCATAACCTTCTACAGCCTACCCCGGACGAATGGAAACGTAGCAGGATGTTAGGCATGTGTGACATCGCGTCAGTTACCAGTATAAATCTGAGTATACTTCGTAAATTAAAGTGCCGAAATCACATCTAACAAAAACCGTGTTACGCGACAATGGGCAATTCAATATAAATGCAATTTCCGGTTGACTCGCCACTTTCTCGCAATCCTGAGAAATGATTTGGCGGATTGCTGCTTAAAAACCGCAATAAGCTACTGTTTAATGTATAATCTGCTGTTTTTGAACTACAGAATGATGACATGTGCATGATCAATCGTCATATATTTAGCAGTGGCTTTGATTTAGTCATTGAGTGATTTAGTCAATGTATTAATTTGCCTCATTGTATGACGCGAATGCTAAAGTATGTCTTGTATTTGCGGTCGAACGACGTGCCGGAAGTTAGTGTAAAATAATGGCTTTCAGTGAAGATCATACCCTATATTTTGAGCATTGCACAGGGGTTTTGATATTAATCAAATAATAATTATGCCTTTATTAGTGAAACGCAATGAATATGATTAATAATGACGGCTCCGCGTTAACTATTCTTTATTTAAAGTTCCAACGTTACCTGATCCTCTTATGAAAGCTGATGAACGAATGGGCCCCTGGCAATTCGTCAATAGCTGACAGCCCTCTCGAATCGGTGTATGTGAATGACCGTGACGACAACTTGACACCAACCGCTGTTTACGGTAGGAGTGATAGGGAATATTGTAGAAATATTCTTATCAAGCAGAAACGGAAGTAGCTTGAGGTAAGGTCAAACAGGTCTACGAAGCATGGAGGCAAGCGCTACTGTGTCGGATGGCGTTTTCAATGAACGATGTGACTGAACACAAAGTCTGCAGGCAACACCTACCGATTTAACCCAACGCAACAGTCAAGGTTTTCATACTTTGCGACCATGTTACCTCATTTCCCCACTTAGCCACTGCTCGTCTCAGTGAATATTGCTCACTGTGGCATACATAACGCGTGGCCCAATCGTTGTAGGCTGCGTTATTACTGCTTGATCAATATCCGAGTGTGCGAGAAGTAACGCCAGCAAACTGCTGCGTTGCTTACATTGGTATTCCACTTGATACAAGTTAATTGGTTGGGGCGACGCTCGAACAGAGAATTCATCACAAACGAGTCGCAAAGTACAGGAGAGTGTACACAGGTATACACTATTCCGTTCAATGACCGCTGAGTGACCTACATGCCACTAACGACAAAGTTTGACAAGGGCTAGATGTTTTCGCTTATTTCACCAATACAAACTGACGGGATAACGCTACTCAAATAGGTAAAACCGGCAACGGTCTCAAGCAGACTTCTTGATGTGAACAAAAGTAGAAACGGGAACCTTTTGGAGGTGCAGTGCAAGCTCAGCATATCTCCGGCAGAGATTATGCGGAATTATGCTATTCGCATGCTCGATATCAGTCAGCAGAGCACGGAAGCGAGTATATAACAACCAACCGATTCAGAGAGCCTTAAGGGCAACCAAATCTGGGTCCGCCTTTGCGGCCACTGATGAGTATTGGTTTCCTGTGTGTCAGTGTCGAGGTGAAATTTTAGTTAATACACTCGGAACCGAATACCTATTCACGTCCGACGAAGCCTACTCATTTATAGTAGTACGCTGCATGAATTGAGGCTGTACTGTAGATTAGTCGATTTCCCCAGGGTTCGAAATAGCTCACGTCACAGAAGTGATATCAAGAGTAACCTAGATCTCCTTGTACGAACTTGATTGTAATTCCAAAGTACACGCATACATTGCGCCAGAATTCAGGCATAATAGTGGGTGAAAATCAGCTTGATAGTATGGCCATTGGTCACGCATTTGTGCAAAACAGTAGTTTGAACAAATAATCCGGTTGTGTAATGTAGTAACGATCTAATCGACCATGCTTAGCATCCAGCATAAAATTCGTTTGAAATTAAGAGGAACTTTGCGGACCACGAAAAGCCTTCGTTGGATTAAAGTAGCGGTTTGCGCAGCCAAGATTCACATTGGCTGTATCGTTGAGAAATTTGATCCAACTGGTCCAAATTCATGTTGATCACTGACCCGTTTCCACAGGCGTCTAGTCGGACTTGCACACAGTTGCATACTTACCTGGGCAACAGGTGTACAGGCATAGATTGACCAAGAACGGGTGAATCATCTCTCACGTTCAAAGTAAGCAGTTCCACCGCAATGAACCTGTTATATTGCACAGCGAGAACGAACAAGCAACTAACAAAACTTACATTTGACTGTTCCCATTATGACGTCCATCTTTAAAAGCTTCCTTCTATACTGCGGTGACTGGACCGCTGTTCGGTCGTGATTCGCACAAGCGATTTGCAAGTCCTGTGACCTTTGATCGCGCTGCTAAACCCGATTTACACATGCGATGCTGCCTCGATTAAGCGACGCAGTTGTGCATTTTCCCCCGACTCGCCCAGCGCCAATGTTGATGGTTAGCTCATTTGTTGGAAATTTGTTTGGCCCAACAGCCACGTCGTTTGCAGTCGCAGACTAGGAGTTTCACACATACAAAACTCTACCGGTGAAGTAATCCGTGACTCAACGAAGTTGACTGGACATTCGGCTCATCCGTGCAGTCATCTACACAACTATCCGACATTCTCGTTGCCCAAATGGTGATTAGGCCTCACACAAACAGTGACTTTTAGAGACAATAACCAAGGATCACCGTTTGCGAATATGCGAGAACGCGTAATGCACACCTGCGAAAAGCACTTAGTATTTTACGGAAAGGTTTATTTTTCCAGTCACCATGAGTGATGCGGGTGGATAAGCATTGTTACGGCTTCGGAGATGGGACTGTCGACAGTTTCACTCACACCTCTATCAACAACTACAAAAACTGTTCAGATGGACAAAATCGTTCATTAGCCCTAATGTCTCACCACCCAGAGTTAATATATTCGTGAGCTACTTTTTTTCGTTTTCGATGGTTAATACCCACTTCATACGAAACAGTGTTCTTAATCGCCCGCTAGCCGCAGAATATGTCGACCCTATTCGCGTAAGTTAAGTGAGCCATCGGAAAGCTGAAGATGAAGATTGATAGTGGGGAGATTTGTCCAACACGACTGACGATCTTTATCCACATAAGGCGTGAATAGGGTTGGCAAACTTGTATGACACCCTTCTACAGACGAGACGATAAACAAAATCGAACGCCTTTTAGTCTTAGGAGACACCATGTCACTCGTGACGGCGTTTACATTATAACTTAATGAACAGTGGAGAGGTACCCAATGCGAGTGATCATAGTGACAGCAACCTAGAAGATTAAAGAGTTGAAATACTTTACTCTTCCTGATGCCACAGTTAAACATACTACCTACAATGTAATGTAGTTATATCAATTACACGTCAGATCGTTTTCCTCACAAATAATGATTGGCGGATTATTCAAAGAGTGCTCTAAAACTTTACAAGTACAGCTAATTTATACCGTCTCTTTTATTGAAACTAGTCACTTCACACGTGAAACCCATTGAAAAAATATTGAGTTCCACAGCATTGGTCATTGAATCATCCCAGTTGTACGAGCGTGTTTAATCAAATCAGGACAACACGGTTCGGCTTAGCGCACATGTGGTTAGTCAATACGTAGACAACAAAGAAAGGAGGGTAATGAAAAGTGTAAAGGGTGACTCACTAGATGGCTCCATTAGCGAGGTATGTGAACACTCGCCTTGTGCATCGGTGATTGTTGCCTGTAGTGGTTTATCAAGCACTGGCTGTGAATCGAATATTGATCAACGCGTTAGTCTAACAGTACTTACAACTAAGTTTTCATCTGCGGCAAGAAAGTTACATATTGAGTGGAAAATTTTAAATCACCTGGCTCAGGTTTGACGGATATAGGGATGAGTATGTTCTCATGCGTTAGCTGCTTACGGGAAAATATCATGCCCACAATGTGCTGTTGCAGTTCGCAGGTCATCTTGTAGGCGGCGTTCAGATCAAAAAAGCGCATTTCAGTGGAAAGAGCGCTGGCGTTTTGAATCTAGTTTAAATAATTAGTGCATCTGCAGCGCACCTTACAGCTGTGGCGAAGAGGCGTAGGAGTTCATGAGAGGACATTCGAAGCTGTAAAAAAAATAAACGAGAAATAGGTGTTGCAAGAAATCTCAGAGAAAATGTTTATACATATGCAACGTTAATACATTCATACAAAATCCGTCCGCCAAAAGTGAACAGATGGCTGAGGAATGGAATTCCAGTCAACCACACATAGCACCTTATGGTTCTGTGTAAAACGGCAACAATACGACCACAAACTATCTAGTACGGTACATTTCTGTTGTGTTATCCAGAAGGTCCGCTAGTAATTGTCGACTCCTCAGAATTCGGCGGATCTAGCAAAAGCGAAAATACAAGTTCGGTTTTATTTGAGGGAATCAAGTTTAATTTCATTGTTGGTTTATTCTGAGGGTACAAAAACATCACCCGTACAACAGCATTGCTGAACAATGACTTGAGAGACGGTCAGCCTTTGGACAATGGGCAGTGAACTTCGATGAAAGAGAAGCAAAATCAGAAATTTGGATCCAAGATGCAACAATACATACGGATTAAACTTCGACTTTCGTACGTTCAAAGGCAGAAAATGAGCCTCTATGAAACTGTCAGTCTACAGACGTCCTAGTTTACAGAAGAAGCGACCTTGCCTGATTTTAGTTTACCAATGTGAATGTGAACCACCGGCACTAATGTGAAAACATCTTCGGTGTGTGGCTTAATATACGGCGTGCTGCTGTGAGACATTGTGAATCATAACGAAGTGAATTAACAAGAACAGGAAAGTTTTCAGTATTTGCCCGAGCTTACTGCCATGTGGGGTACACGTGACAGACTGTCAAACCTAGCATCTTCAAAACTACTGGGAACTCTGTCTTACATCATTACCAGTGAGCAGCTTGGAGCGTAGCTACAACTAGAGTGACCCGACTTAAGCCTAATCACTAGAAGCAGCCTTGACTCGAGTCTGCAAGCGTGATGACCAAGCCCAGCTCTATTAGTACTGAGTACCTTTCATTGCTAACGCCCTGGAATTTGATGGATCGGCATACATACGTGTTAACCTCAGTACTAAGCCTCGGTTCAAGTAGGTCTTAGGTTTTTGAAGGTATATATGGAAGGGAAAACAGCGTTCGACGGTGACGCCATTTTTACTTTATGAAGTTGTCCCCCTGTCAACGGTGTTTGAGTTACAAACCTATCGACCAGCCGTCGTGAAGTAATTTCGTTGTAAATGTGCGAGCTGAACACACCGGGACCAGATAGCTCCTAAAGTTTGCTATGTCAGTGGAGGCCTAGATGTTGGTAGAAGCAAAAATATTACAAAAAGAACAACTAAAGCTGGACTGCAAACGTATTGCTCTACCTCCGTGTTTGCTCAATTTTACTTCTTAGCACGATACGTTTGCCACTCTAGACTTTGACAGTATTCATACTCGAATTCCCATTCCAGATGAAGTAAAAAGAACGTGCTTAATGTTGTCTGCAGAAACCATGATCAAGTTCCACATGCATCCGTCAGTGTGTTACCAAGCAAGCGGCTTTTTTCAAATAATGACATACTCCATAGAAAGGAAGAATCTGGCTAACATGTGCGTTATTACTGTCACTGTCACAATTTGCCGCAAAAAGTACCTCCACGATGAGAATCTACAACAAATTTGGCACGGCTAGGCATACTATCTAAGGTTTAGAGAGGGAACGCTGACGTCGTAAAGGATGAGAAATCAATAAGTTATTAATCCTGGACGGCTTAAATCACAACACAACTTAGTATTGTCTTACGATTTGAACGCATAGCAGTGAACCATCAGTTCGGTTTAACTCGCAGCAGACTGGACATTTTTTGGACGGAAACAATCCCTATGTGCACGACACGAAGTTGCCTATGACCATGCGGTTGTTCAAAAACCCTCACAAATCGGAACTGTTAATCATCGTATTGAACTAAATTACAACGTAATCAGTCAAGGCTAACGTTCAGACCCCACAATTGTAACTATTTGGAATAAAAATAGCAATCGGAATTCTTCACGCGAAACGACTGAATAGTGAAACAGTGTGAGGGTTTAAGCACCACGATTACCATCTGAGTAGCGGTGAACGGAAAGCTTTGAGAGTCGATTTAGCTGGCCTCCTGCTTCCACTGTGTTTCCGCCACAAACTTGTAATGTAACACTTGGACGGTAGATTTAACACCACACAATGAAACTGAGGTCTACAATTGCATCTTAGATCTCAATCGTAACAGGTCTGTTGGTCCAGATAAACTCGTACCGGCACTTTCCAGGTGTTTCTAATTGTGTAGGCAACGGACACCACCCATCCACGCTGGGGTTACGCGATGATTCAGAGGACCATAGAGGAATTAACTCGATTCATATCTCTTCTAGGGTTGTGGCATCCATTATAGTTCATCGACTCTACAACCCGGGCGGCAAACGTTAGAGAACAAGCAGAGTTTCGCCTTGGACGAAGCCGTACTAATCAAATCTTTATTTTACGCTGAATTCTGGAACAGCGTCATGTATATTACCGCATTTCTCTACTACAAAGGTGCGTTTGATTCGGTGGATCGATCTACGCTTCTGGAGCCGTTTAAAAGCCATGGTGTACCGTCCAAGTACGTGGACATACTGTCGGCTCTTTATTCGCATGCTTCAGTTCAGGTTAGGGTTTACGGTGAGCTGTCTGACCGTTACAGTACCAGGAGAGGCGTACGTCAAGATCGACTACTTTATCTATTTTTGCCTAACTTTGTGACAGAAAAAAGTGGAGGACTGTCTCCGGCAGTCACAAGGTGTCAGCGTTGACCTCCTACCTGGCGAAAGATTGACTGATTTTGATTGAGAGTAACCGTCTGAAAGGAGTGGTGATCACACTGACAATGTTGTTCATGCCAGGCAGACGTAACCAACAGGCCCCCCAGCACTACCGTTGAGAAGAATACAAGACCTTAATCCCGTAAAAAGACAATCACTCCAGCTCACAGCCAAACCCACCAGGGGCTTTAGTTGGCAACACTAGCCGTTTAATCCATGTCTCGGCACACTAGCAATACCTCAAGTCACGTAGAACTGATGCATCGCATAATACGTAACATATCAGCCGTCACGCTGGAAAAGCGAGGTCACCCGAAGGCATGCATTCAGACAGGACGACCCGATGCAATCGGACAAACAAAAACATGCGACTTTCTATTTCTCCCTATTGGTCTATGGCTTCCAGTCCTGGTAAGCTTTTTGCAACTTTTAAAGCGCACGCACTTCACTTCAGTTGTACTGTTCCACCCAGCGCTTGGCCTCTGTTATCTTTCACGCAGGCCAAGAGCGTGAATCGATATAAGCATTGTTAACGTTTTCGTTAAAACATATCGGTAGACCGCTGTTATTTGGACACTAGACCTGTTGAAAGTCAGTTTCTGCCACGCTGCAGAGGCCATCGTAGATGACAACAATTAACACGTTGAGGTGGCAGCATCAGTGGGGTCTATTAAATACTGGTTATTCACTTAAAACAGTCCCATGGTCATCTTCAGCCAAGCTGAAATAAGCTCAGCCTTCATCTCAGTTTACGCAGACGCACTAGCATACTAGGTTCACGTTGACAGTAGACCTCATCATCCTGACCACTTACACTACCTTGGCTTGGCGATTAGACTTGCGTATTGTGTTGACTTGGAGGGCTATACCGACCGAGGCGTCAACCCTTCCAAGCATAACCATGTCAGGCAGGTCAAAGAAGAGTGGTCAGATGAAAACAACCATTCTCGTGGAGCACTGTTGTCTGCGTAGGAACCTTCAGGTGATGAGGCACGAACCTGTGAGTATGTGGCAGAACTATTTTTATGGCTACAACACTTGTCTTCTAAATAAAGAAGGATGTTAGAAAAGGCGCCCTGAAAGATATGCACTTCCATCGCTCAACGGCTGACCGTGATCGTCACTACATTATCCAGTACGGTTGATGATGCTACAGCACTCAGAAACCTTATGGAGTTTAGAATACAACAAGTGCGCACAACGGCAGTGGGAATCAGAAGGATCAAAAAGATATTGTTTAGTTGTCAAATATGTGAACGCCTCCAGACAATGGTTCAGATGTTACCAGTAATGATTTTTACGGTACCCTCTTTCATCTTCTAAGACAGACAAAACGTTGGAACATCAATGTGACTCTCAGCGATATGAACACGTAACATGGTCATCTAACTCAGAAAGAGAAAAAGTTGGGTAGTATATTTGGTATCCGGACACGATACATTGGCAGTCACCAGTGGCATAATTCATGGGCTCTGTATGTCAGGTTGCGCATATGATTATAAAAGTAGCAATACGTCATGGGGAGTGAACTATATACACAAATTGGTCATGTCGCCGTCGGCTATCCTTGGTGCCACTCTATTAAAGAATGTTGTCTTTCAAATTAACCACCTTGATTCAGATTATGTCGTTGTTCGTCCACACCTGTTTTATCGTTGGCACCGAGAGCGCCTGCTTCCAAACATTTGTACATTTAGGGATTGAACGACGAGGGTGTGCGAAAAGACTATCAAACACTGGCATGAAAACTATACCAATCACAACAGGATGATCAAAATGAACTCTGAGCGGGAATCCCAATAGCAATGAAAACCTGTTACAAAGAGGTCTGTCCCAAAGACACTGAAAATACTGCAAGAATGAAGTTCCACCGATTCGATGGGGCTAATAAACAAACGTCGACTGATTCTTTCTGATTCTGAATAGGAAAAAACCGCCACAAACTGAACCGCCAACTTACGGAGAGTCTGCGTGACGACCATGAAGCTTACATGGCTGTGCGAGTTAAAGGGATCCAGAAGACATTGTTATCGGGAAACTGCCGAGTGTACTGTTCCTGGTTAGTAGCGGTACCGGTCATCGAGTGTTAATGACACTATATGTGAAAAAATGCCTCAAAAATGCGCAATCTGTCGCAGTGAATTGACAAATAAGCTGAGAAATTTGAGGAGGAGTTCAGGTGGTTTGGGCTAGCATAGTCAGCTGTGGATGATGGAGGCTGTGTAGCTGTTTACAACGTTCCCGACGACCGTCTGTTGGGAAGTGATAAATCGCAGGATTTTGGCATTTTTTCTCCAATTCTTTCAAACGCGATGATGCGTGACTGTTAGCTGGACTGATCACATTGCTTCATTTAATACGAGAGACTGTAGAAGCACCTCGAGATTGAGGTTTATACGTAGTCATCCCTACCCTCAAAAAAGATACAGGAACACTATGCGATAACCATAGAGAAATTGGTCTTGTCTCTATCAAATCCGAGTTTTCCTTCGGTCTGATAAAACGGTGACCTCTGAAACACGCAACGAACTAAGTACAAGAACAGGTAGGCTTCCACTGTGGGTGTCGGTGATACACTTACCTTGCGAAGGACATTAAGGGAACCGGCATACTTCATTGGGCAAACAGTCGTGGTGTTTTTGGATCTGAAAGCTGTTTTTTGTTCAACTATTCGATACAATGTCTGAGACTGTCTCCATCACATAGGAGTCACAGTGAGGCATAGCGTTATCAAAACATCAGTGGTTCCAGCTTTTGCTTAACTGCTGCGCACTTACAATGAAAATGACGAACTCCGACTAAGAAGTAAAGGGAGGCACTTGTCTGAACTAAAATATTCGAAAGAGTAGTTTTACCTTGCGCACAAATAGTTAAAAAGTAAGAGAAAAGAGGACACTATCAGCAAGGTAGCTTCCCTATGGCTATCACTGTCCAGTTTCATTAGTTGCATTTATATCACAAGCGACTCTGCTAAACAATGGCAACATTCAGGCAACTGAGTTCAATTAGTCGTAACCGCATCAAAAACCTTCGGCCATTGACTCAGTGAGTTGCGAGAGTTCATTTTCACAAGATGAACCTAAATGTAGTAGTTTATTCTCTGATGAATGATATCAGTTCCCTACGATGTCAGCATGTCCATGTCGCACCTTGTGTCAGTTGGCCGTGCAATCTGCAAGAAGTGTTCGGTGTGGTAAACGACCGGCTGGCTTCGTTAGTGCACAGTTTAAACATCTAAGCCTGTGTACACCTAAAATTTGGCAAAACAACTTGCTAGGTAATCACTACCAAACACTCGCTCCCCAACCTCTTCGTTTCTCATTCGTTGGTGCCACCCAGTGAGAGCAATCGAATGCAGATATCCATGATTGACTCTTCCAACAGTCCACTTTTTTCCACAGAGCTACCAGGTTTCCAAGAAGTAAAGTAGCATAGCCTTCACAGCCGCCTTATGTGCGCGACCCCTAAGCTTGAGAGATGCCTTTCTGGCGCCAGAGGTGTGCTATGTTAGCCAGCATAACAAGAGGGTTAGATGTATGAGCTGTTGTTTCAGTTCCCACATCTCCACTGCCGCCGATACAAGTTCCTAAGCAAAAAACCAGGCCAACAACCTCCACACCTTTAATATTTAGCATTGCACCTACGGAGTCACAGCAGTGGAACGGCACTTAACTTTGTTTGTGTCGTTTGAAGATTGTCAAACAATACCTTGCATTATCATAGGCAAGCTCAGACCATCTTCCATCAACCAAAAGGTACACGTCCGTACTTTGTGCGCCGTAAACAATCCTCCATTACCTCCTTCATGAAAAAATGGAAGAAATAATGAAGGTAGGTAGCCATCGAGAACGTTGCTCCTGATACCGAAACTGTCAGACAGTTCACGGTAAGTCTAAAACCTAATCAGCTTATGCATGGGAATAAGGTACCAACATCATGTCCACATATTTGTTCTGCACACTCCTGCGCTTAAACTATCCTAAAAAACGTAAATCGATCCACTGAATCGAACGCACCTCTGTGATCGGAGAAGTGGTAAACCTTGGTCGATGGTACGCATGACGCCGCTTCGACTGCAGCGAACGGCAAAAACTTGACAAATACATCCTTGTCCAGGACTAAACTCTGCCTGTTCCTCCCGAATGTCTCTTCCACGAGTCTGAATGAGTCAGCGTACTAGAATTGGAACCAGACGTCTAATCAAGACCGAGATCAAGCTAACCCCCTACAGTTTTCGCGAGATCCCCTTGTTTCAGAATTAAACGGCAATTATCGACCGACTCTAACACTAGTCGAAACAACAGTCAAGGTTACAACCAACGCCCCCCCACTTCACTTGAAAAGCTTCGGCAACCAAACTTCCAAGCCAACAGCTCTATTGCGCTCGAGAGTCGAGGTGTATTATCGAATTTCAATGTTGGTAGGTGATTCTATGTATACGGCCAAGCCGCTGCACAACAAATTCACGGCGGTCACACAGTGAAAGCGGGATGGCGGTTAAACTGATTTTCAAATGGTTTTGTCTGGCAGTTTAACACCTTGGACGTATTATGGGTGGGTACGCCGCTTGTTCCGTTGATGGTCTCACTGAAAAACCGATTTCCGGGGCCAGTAGTATAGAGGGGTCTGCTGGTAATCTCTGAAGCAAAAGTGGTTTCCAGTTCAACATTCTCGGTTAGCCAAGCCTCAGGCTTCGCCTGAACTTCGAACGGGTACACTGTTTAAACATGTCATACGAACTTTCATGAAAAATATTCAGTCGGGTATTTAACGCACATAATCACCCCTTTGGGATCCAACGAGGCGCTTTGCTGTATGTTATAGTGCCTGCTTCACGAATTGCCAGTGAAATTTGGGTCAATCAGCTTCTGAAATCTTCGATGGGTAGAATCGCTAGCTTTGTATTCTAGACCAGCTTGTTACTCACGTTACCGCCAACCACGCGATAGAGTCAGCCGTCGCCCGGAGAAAGGAAAAACAAAGTGACAACGTACTAACGCATAGCCTGAGTCTACACATGTGCTCTGACAAGAACGGAAATTCTCAGTAATCACGTCAATGAAGTCATATGCCCACTCCGAGTGCGTGGTGAAAGCCTATGTGCAGCCACCATGAGCTTCTTGTACGCCAAGTGGCGTCCGATAGGGACATCCGATCTATCCCTTCCTTTCTAACCATGTAATGGACAGTATGCCAGGAGTACTCCGTGGTGCTGTGGATCTCGAAGTGGAGCTCCTACCGTGGAGCAAGACGACTGATATTGAGTATGCGGACGACACTGCAATACTTGGTTCTTCTGCATGGACATGTAGACCATGTTGAACCGGCTGAGTGATGAAGGTCCGTATGATATGCACTTTGCGTCTTCAAAGTTTAACATGTTACGAGAATGGGTGTACACTGACCGTGTCCAAGCTACTACAAGCAGATCACTAGAGACTGTCGATCCTTGTACCTACCTGGGTAGTGTCACCTCACCAGCTTGTAATATTGCTAACGAGGTGTCCACGAGGGTAGCGGAAGCACGTAACGGTATGGCTACGTACTACGTATGCTGACAGACAGTGCCCCACCGAGTGTTGCGGCCGATAGTTGGAAGAAGCCACGATGCGGACGACCAATGACGTGATCACGCAATACGAAAGACTCGACTGTTTCTCTGAGCAAGGTTGGCAGTTGCTTTCTACTTGGTTAAGGAGTTCGTGACCATCCACACCGTTGGTTAGAAAAGTTTTGACATAGCAGCGTGTAGTAATTAGTGGCAGGATGTACGGCGAAGTTGTTTATGGAACTCAATTGTTCTCGTTTGTTTACTTCCCTTCTTTTTTCTTTCTTGGCTGTATATCTGTATTCACTTGTTATTCTGCAACCTTGTGAACCATTATCATGGCCAACGGCAGCCGGAACCATTGTACAGACGAATACGGGTCAACGATGAAAATAAATGACTGAGTTCATATAAGTAAGGTGTGGGTGACAGTTGATCGTTGAACGAGAAGTATGGTTAGCCACAAGGGTTAATGTGACATTCACGTCGGTTCACAAGAGTGACTGCAGAGTGACGGCAAATTTCCTACAACGTGCGAGCTCCATGAAACTATCACTCGGAGAAAAGTCTGGTCTCCACTTCAATAGTGCTACACCAGCACACACTAGATAGTAATGTGAGAATACATGACGACGTAAGTACGTCATAAACAGCTATGGAAATTTTTCCGTTAGGTCTTGCAGATTGGCTCACTCAAGAGAGAACAAGCACCGGCCAATAGTTGCACCCATCAGCTCTACAGGTATGCACAGTTTGGAATATTCGGAGTCCAGGGAGTTCTCATGAGATAACTGCTGTAGCTTGCAAGTTCAAAAGGTAGTTGGTAAAGTAGATCGTGTGTTGGAACGAGAAGATTAAGTGGGCGAAGTTGTCGAATGCAGATAAAAGAGAACCGATATGCACACCGGTTACCAAGACTAAAGAAGCAGTCGTACAGTTGGTCAATCAGATTAACGACAGACGACGCATACGTGCACGCACGTGACAGGATGTGCAGTTAGTCAATGTTTCGGTAGACGACACAGTGCGTGTTCATTCAAAAAAATACAGTGACTGAGACCATGAAACTGTACTACGAGGCAACAGGCGAGCAACCGGTATAGTACTTCCGATCTACAAACGTCTGGTCATCATACCCAATAATTAACATCATTTCCTTGGTCTTCAGCAAATACGATTGTAGGCGTATCTAGTTGATCTGTAGTGCAGTACAAAGTGGAAACAAGCAGGCTGGGGTAAAAGGACAAAGAATAGTATTAATGCAAACGCGAAATACAATATTGGGATAAGAATCAACAAATATATCGAGCTGACTTGAAATCTCGACCGTGGAAGGTTGGGATCGTTATATTATTTCGAAAAAATTCTTGGCGCCACCCTGACTCCCATCACAATTCGTCGACAACTTGTACACAACACTCTGGCTTATCTGAGAGTGTCGGCCTGATATTACGGAAATTGTTCGCGATGGTTTACTAACCTGGTAATGCTCATCAGCTTATCAGAAATCTGATGTTTTCAAATGCACACACCTAAACCCTTGGTACTCTTGTACCCTAAACCGTTCCCGTGTGCCATGACCTACCAGCAGAGTCTGCCACTACTTCCGTCCCTCAGTACACACTATTTTCCTCTGCTATGTTTAATGTATACAAACTACATGTCAATCGCTAGAATCAATGTACTTCGTCCTCGAGCGCCCTGCTTTCAGCCTTCACGTGGTCAGTGACGTTACAATCTAACTGTGATTGCATCCGTTTTAACATACCACATGAACCGGATCCGTCGAAATTTCTCCATCACTCAACAATAAACTTCTTCCAGAGTGGTGGAATCTGATGTGAGAAATTACTGTGGGTTACTATGCATAGGCTTCAGGTCAAGTCAGGTCACAGAATTTGTGGTTATTGTCAGGAAGCGTCCAGTTTGCTGCGACTGTGAGCTTCGTGGAACACTTTTCAATTCAATACAATTCAGTTCACAGGACAGGCGATGGCCAGGAGCCAGAATGTCCAAATTCTTGCGCCGATAACCTCGAGGCCTTTAATGCAACTTCAGATTATTCTGGTTTTGACGCAAGGCGCCCTCTCGCGACTTCGCTACAAGACAGGAAAGGAGCATCAACAAGCCTACAGAACTGTTGCTGCCACCCGTAAGAAATCACACGCCCATGAGAATGCTTCGGCTTGCGAACTGAATAAACGCATCCATACTCATCGATGTCCAACCGTACCCACTACTGCATACGTCCCAGCATCCATACTCGTCAATGCCTACCCGTACGTGATAACGTATACGTTTATTACTATTACTAACGCATATATCCTTTGCGAGCCAGCATGCACGGCACATCTGCATTCGTATAGGCTTGTACACGTGGGGACGTTGATCTAGTTTCATGTTATGCTACGAATAGCTCGTGCCCAACGTAAATAGTCAATAACAGTGAGACGAAAGTTTTCAGTATGTTTTTGTTAGGTGCAAACTAACAAACACCTATAAAGTTCGGCGCTGAGTAACTACAGATCGAATATATTGAAATGGCCTGAGAACACTGGGGGAGGTAGATATATCTTATTACACAAACATAAGTAAAAGGGAATATATATATGCATGGGTATAAATGTGACAACTCTTGTGTTCAGCGGAAGCGACCTTCCGCAGGATAGATACTGTTTCAAGAAAGGAACAGCTAGCCGTGCTCTGAAACGCATCCTGTTTTATATGTGCCACTTTTTTTGCTGCCGTTTTTAGGTGTGACCGTGTGTACATTAGTCAGCCCATTTTGCTTCTTCTAGATATCCCAGTTACGCCCGTTGACCTGGGTCACAAGAATAGAAGCGTAGTGGTTACTCCAGAGGAAACCAGACACTCAATTTGTCACCACACCCTGGCCAAAGGTCCTTTTTTTCTAGGGGTAGCATAAGTGGAACAGTGAAAGAGGTTAGCAGCATCGGATTACAGCCCTGAGCAGATACCGTGTATCCGTATGAGGGATCGGTCCTAAGACACAGCTGCAGAAATTGAGGAAGGGTGGATGAGAACACTCGCGGTGATGGATGCAGTAAACGTGAACGGAAGCTAAGAATGAATAGGAAAAATGACGTTAGTGCTTGTGTGAATCCTTCTCATAGGTGTTTCCAATTCGCACTGG
This sequence comes from Paragonimus westermani, assembly GCA_008508345.1. NCBI lineage: Eukaryota > Metazoa > Platyhelminthes > Trematoda > Plagiorchiida > Troglotrematidae > Paragonimus > Paragonimus westermani. The sequence continues at coordinate 53,655 of QNGE01001381.1, read as the reverse complement.
ATCACTCTTAGCAGCTATAGTTAGGTGAGCTATCAGGTCCCGCCTACTGCACCTCGGCGCCACATGCTTACTAGCTCTGTTTTAAATAGGGACGCATATATATATACGCGTGCATATATCTTATCACGTGCTGATTTGCAGGGGTATCCACACTCATTCGAAAACGCAAAACAACCGCTGACTGACACTCACAAGTACGCAATTAAACAGACAACAAACGGCATTCATACTTCAAACAGACAGATCACGATAAAACAAGGATTATGTCACATCAAGGAATAAAAGTTCCAATTTCTGACCGAGTTTTCTCTTAAACAACTCGACCGAAGTAGCCTGCACTACAGACTTGGGTAGCTTGTTACATAGGCTAATGACCCTGCTCGTGAAAAACTCAGCTCTGATAGACGTATGAGTTCGTCGCTTGCTCAGGGATGAGTGACCCCTTCAATGAGGTGTTTCTCTGGCTGAGAACAGAACCCCTGGTGCAACATCGGTGAAAAGATATAGAACTTTATACGCTTCCGTCAGGTCCCCATGGAGTCGTCTACGTTCCAAAGAAAATGGGCTGAGTTTCTTCTATCTGGTTTCATAGTCCACAACCTTCACTTCGTCAACCACCTTGGTGGCCAGCCCTTAGACCTTTTCCAGGCACTCTGTCTCTTTTGAGGTGAGGGTTTCATGCCTGAACACAATACTCCAGATGCGGTCTCACGAGCACCCTATACAGTGGTATAAATAAACCAGGATCCCTGGAAGAAATCGCTTTCCTGAGTTAAAAGAGGGCCGCCATAGTCTTTTTGTAGCAAACGCATACTGGGCTGTCGGTTCAAAGTTACCACGGGGACGGATCCCAAGATCACTAACTTCATCTACCTGGGTAATCCACATATGCTCATTCCCCACCGAGAGATAACAAAGGGCCTCCGTTCTATCGGATCTAATTAAATTATTGCATTTATCAAAATTAAATGGAAATTCCTAGTCATCCGATCATGCGGTTAACTTAATCAGATCCGCTTGAAGGTCCAATCGATTCGGATTACCGACAATCTTTGCATCGCCTGCGAACATGTAGCAAGGTGCATTCAGTTGATCAGCCAAGTCGTTAATATATATCAAAAACAGGATAGGCCCCAGTATAAAGCCTTGTGGTACCCCGCTAAGAACCCTGTGAATGATCGACAGTCCTTCCCCAACAGACACTGTGGACGTCCTGCCTAATCGATTCGAGGACTTATGGCGTCATGAAATCGTACTTGAGCTTTTCCAGTAGTCGGTGGATAACTGGGTCAAACGCTTTGCAGAGGTCAAGGTAACAAACTTCCACCTGCTCCCCTTGTCTAATCTCTTGGTTAATCCGTCTAAGAAGCAGATAAGGTTTGACAGACACGACCTTCTTTTCACAAAGCCATGTTGACTATCATTTAGGAGATTGCTAGTAGAAAGAAAGCTAGCCAAGCGATCTCTGATGACTATCTCGCAAAATTTCAACAAGATGCAGGTTAGGCTCATGCAGGGGTAATTTGCGACTTTTCTTCTTGCGCCTCCTTTGTGAATTGTCACCACAGTGGCTAACTTTCAGTCTTTAACAACCCTCTCTTGGTTCAGCGACATACTGATCAGTGCAGCTAACGGATGCGCGAAAACCCCGGCCAAGAAACGAACCAGAGTGAAGTGAATACTGTTTGGTCCCGAGGGTTTCGATGGGTTCAAGGACTGAAGAATAGTCTCTACCTCAGAGACTGAGGTCGTAAATTTATGCATCGTAGTTGCTGTCACTCTGGCTCTAACCGTTGTCGGGCGGTTGTGATTGTCTTGGTGATGTACGCTGGCAAAATACTGACCCCAGTGATCCGCTTTCTTCTTACCATCAACCGAGATTTCACCCACAGCCGTGGTGAGATTGCCAACGTGCTTACGGAGAACAGGGTTTGACTGCATGTATCTGTAGAACAGCTTCGGGTTGGATTTGACCTTAAGCAATAATTCTGCTTCATGTCCTAGACTATATTTTGTGCAGATTGTTGGGGCCCGATGTCCCTCGAGTTGAAAATGAAGTGTGTTCGCAAAACCCCGTGAGTGTAAAGCGCTTCCATGCGAACTTGGTTTTCTCTCGTGCCTTAGGGATAACAGCTCTGCACCAAACCATAGGCGCATGCCTTTCAGTTAGCATGGTCATATTCAGCTTTAATAAATTCCAGCAGTTCTCGAGAGAAGCACTGTTGGTAGACGGTTTCCAGTGCAACATCGCTGCGTCTTATGGGAGTCTATGTACCGCTAAATTTCCATAGTTTCTAACCCACATTCCCGACACTGGTTTCTACTTGGCACACCACTTTAATCTCGGAATCGCATGATCACTTTGTAGAGGCACTCATGGTTTACTACGTTTTCCAACCACTTTGCTGTTTATTTTCGTTGTTGGCATTTGTTGATAATGTTTGATTACATGTCTGCACCCTCCCGTTTGTTAGACTATCCAAGGACACAATAATAAGAACTTCCGGTCGCTTGCTAGCTGGCTGATTGTGCTCTGCTTTTTGTCGTGCTTCACTCACAGTTCATTTCCCCAGCTTACTTGCAATAGACGCCGTTGTCCATTATTCGGTTTTCTGGTTTAATTACTGTGGAGAATAGCCACGGTTATGAACGCAGAAACGTTCCAGTTCTCTACAACTTTCACCTAAAGGAGCACAAATTTCTAGCGCACGTACTTGGTTTTCACTCCTGGTTACTATTGGGCCCAGCAGCGAGTCTTCTGCCTTGAAATTAGGCTGGTAGTTTGTGGAACACGCTGCCGCAAAAGATTCTTATGGAAGCTACAACAACAGAAGACAAAGCCCCATATGATTTTATAGGAAAAGTATATTACGAGGACGTTTGTCAACGGCCCAGAGATTAGTTGAATAATGTGGCGCGCCTACCAGATTGGTATACACGGCTAGTGCCGCTGCTGGTGCTAACTTGCCTTTTGCAGACCTTGGTTGTTTCATCTCCTGTCGCATCCAGGACTAGAAAGGAAGGGAGGAAACTTTTGTAAATCACTACTAGGTATGTGAAAGAAAAAGACCAGGGATCAGTTGAGACAGAGAACGAAAATACAAGTCTGCATTTCCGTTTTCCTTCCCCAAAGGTCTGGTGCTTTTTTACTCCCTTGTTACATCGATTAAGCGATCTCCACAATGATCGCTTCTATAGAAGCGCTGATAACGTCCTCAGAAGGAAGACCGTTCCAATGGTCAATAAACCCATGTGTAAACAATTGCTGTCTACGGATGACCCGAGAAGAAAGCTTAAAGAATCTCCTTTTATGCCCTCGGGGGCTGTAATGATTCGCTATATAGCGAGCAGTTCCTTACCGAATGTGAATAAGTGTGTGAGGACTGAATCACCGCCGAGTCATTGAAATCTAAGTGGGAACAAACCAACGATTTCAAGTCGATGTTCGTGCGGAGCATTTCTTGGGCCTGTGGATTGTTTGATAGTTGCGCTCCGCAAAGGCCCAGCAGCGCCGAGCTCTATAACACCACGCTACGTCAAACTTCATTATTGCACGTCGTCCAATAGGAATGTAGATTTAGTGACCTACGGTCATAGTTATATTTTACTCTTAATTTTTGTATATATTTCTTGAACACCGTCTCGTTGACTTTATTCTTGCACCTGTTTGAAGGCATAGCATTCATTTTCTGAATTCGATTGCTGTTGCAGTGACGTGTAGTGTGTCGCCATTATTTTTGTCACAACCTTTCGCGGTCTGCCCAGCCAGCACTACTGTCCTATGAGTGTCCCATGAGAGTTCCGTGAGTGTCCTATTTGCGTCCTAACTGAACGTTTCAGGTCACTCATAGGACGGTCGTGGAAAATTTTTGCGTGGCACATGGTTTATTATTAAACCATGTGCTACGCAAAAAGTTTCTTTCTCGATTCCGCACGTCACTTAACGATTGCGCTTCCGACAGATAACTCAGCGCTCCCACCATTAACCCAACACTCCAGCTATCGCGAACAAATAAAAAGGCGTCTGATGCCCACAAAAACACCGCAATGACTGTGATAATAATATATTACGTATTTATACACCAAAATATACATTCGGACGATCGGGGGTAGTCCATGTCCTCGTTCGGTAGATCCGTGGGGCGGTGTGATTTTCTCTTAGGCAGCCGAGCATATCTTTCCCTAGCTTTCTAGATCCACCTTTGTAGCTTCTCTTTGACAGCCTTGTGTGACGAACCGGGGAATTCCTGTCGCACGATGTTATCTTATGAATTGTAGCTGTTAGCGTATAAAAATCTTACCGATAATCATCTGCGACAGGGGTGTTGGCGCAAAGGAGAACTTGTTGTTAACCCCTCTTCAGTTGATGTTGTTCGCCAACTTGTCCGTTATTAATGTACCCAATATGTCACGTGCGCAGTTTCCCATCGATCTACCGCCGATTTTATTCACGTAATCAGTCTACATATGTGATAGACAGGAATTGTGAAAGGTTACCATCTGTGGGTACAAACCACTCTCCTCTAATTATTTATTCAGAATTTGAATGTCCTGAACAGAGTTCATTGGAAATTTTATCAGAAAGTCGTCAGAAACTTTCGGAGGACCTTTGGCTAGCGAAAACCGCAGAGCGTTCAGTTCCAGTCTCATGTGTAGAGTTCAGACGGGCTATGGCCGATCAATTACGAACAACGCAACAAGTAGACGAGAAATATATTGTCGACACGTAAAATCGACGAGAGCGAGCGAAGAGCGTCATGCGAGCAGGCACCGGAGCAGAAACGTTCGAGTGCGCAGGTGGTCTGCCGGTAACCATACTCGTTCAACCAAAAGTTTAAACGCATACAAAATGTGGTCGAAGGGAGAAAGTACAAATGCTAACTGTAACTTCAACACAGTTAGTCATAAACAAATAGGGTCGCCACAGAGCTCCCCCTCTAGAAGACAACCGGAGTGTTGACTTCGATAATGTAGGAGTTTTTCAGTTAACCGGAACCGTTGACTCGAGCACGAATGGTCCAATTTACTCCTGCCACACAGCTCGCGTCCACGTCCGGTGGAAAGGTGGGGGAAACCATCGAAAATGGTTGGGGGGCACGGTTGGGCAGGTTAATGGTTGTGGGCAGAAAGGGAATTGGGAACAGACACGTTGTGGTTGGCCTACTAGAGCCGTAGCCTTGTTCACGTCCATCGCAGGCGATC